>JACBAD010001983.1:0-68014 GCA_014281905.1 Aspergillus hiratsukae
ACGTAGCCTCGTAGGCCTCTGTCGATTCGTCCTAATATATCCCCTCAAGCGCTTGACGTCTAACTACCAGCTAGCCGGCAGGCGCTTACAGACTGACTGCTATGGAAAGATAGGACCTCTGCTCTCCCAGAATCACTGATGTATATCGTAGTACGTAATATGAGAGTGGTCATTATAGTTAACATTTCCTAAATATCTTTCCTTATTTTTTTTATTAATTTTTGAAAAGGGTGGGTATATAGGTATATACTACCTAAGTTTAACTATATAAACTACTAGTACTATAATACTTCCTTTAAAGAATTACTAAACTATAGTAAAATATAGATGCTAAATAATATATATTCTTATTTTTAGACTATATAACTAAGAATGTCGAGCGTAATCATCATAAGAATATGGCCTCGCATTCATTGAGGCCTTTTGCCGGGGGGCCTAAACTAATGGGTGCGACTGTACATTAGTTAACTACCTGGGGCACCTAGTTTACTAAGCCAATAACCCCCAAATCATCCTGGGACCCACAAATCTCCAGCACATCCACTCTTCTTCTCCTCACCATATCACTTCCCTTAATTCTTCTGTAGCTCAATCAACTTCGTTGGTTTCGCTTCCTCTGCTTCCTATCGCGCTGGCGTATCCACGCCATCATCAATGGATACCAGTCCTAATGTCCCGATGGATCCACCCGCTCCAACCGGGCGTCCATATCGATCGAAAATAAAACGGCCATGTGATCGGTGTCGCACCAGGAAGACGGCATGCATCCTTCCAGAGAGTGGGCCTTGTAAGACTTGTTACCGCGCTGGAAAACCATGCACATTCGAACTGCGTGCAACGGCTCGTCCCAGCATCAGGGACCAAGCTCTTCGAACAGGCGAAGGCCATAGAACGGAGGTTCTAATGCGAGATCAAGCTCCTAATAGTGGCCATTCGCACTCTACGCCACCTAATCAAGCAGCTGATAGCTATGACCCAGTGCCCGATAACTCCAGAACAGAGTTCCAGTATGATCAACCGGAAGCTCATGCTGGCTATCAGAGGTCCGACGGGGAAGTCGTTATTCCTCCCTTAGGATTAGAAACCCACTTGGGGCTGTCGCAGCCACTTCAGTTAGTTGGCAATAGCAATGGAGCACCGACTGTTCAACGTATCCGGTCACTGGACCAGATTGATGGGTCAACTGCTCAGCTGTTCGGTATGTCCTCCGAGTCAGACCCATGGCTCCTAAGGCATTGCCGATATGATGAGTATGGCATGCGGAGTCTACATCGAACTCATTTTCGACATGTGGGTGGGGTGCCGGTTGAACGCCTGGTACCAGTTCATTTCTTGGTGACCGACAATGATCTTCTGGCACCCGCAAAAGAAGCTACTCGGATCAGAGGCCCCGGAGGTCCTGATATGGCAAGGGCCGAATTAGATGCAATGGTAGCGCCTGAACATGGAAGACGATTACTTTCCTTGTGAGTCATGCCAATTGACTCTTTCCTTGGATAAACCCTGCCCCTCCCATATGGTGACGACATGGTACGACAGGTTTGACATGTCTCTCTAGGTTCCTCACATTTGTCTTCCCAGCCATGCCGGTAATCTCACGATCCCAACTTGGGATATCGCCGTCGGGACCGGTTTCTTCTTTAAGCCACATTCCAGTCCACTTACTCGCCGCCATTTACACCTCAGCATTGCCGTTCGTAGTGCACGACCCCGTTTTATGCGTTTCTGCAGCATATGAGGAACAGCTTTCTGCGCGTTTGTTGCGCATGGTCTACGATCTTCTCGCCGAAGAAATACACACGCCCAAACTGTCCGTTCTGCAGGCCTCGTTACTCTATCTCCAGCAAATGCCGACGGGGACCCAACGTTCTGTCTCTGATAGTCCGTTCGTTTGGTCATTCCTGGGCTCCGTCGTCGCCCAGGCGACCTCCCTAGGTCTGCATCTCGAGCCTCGTCCATGGGGCATTCCTGCATGGGAGAAAAGGCTACGAAGGAGACTGTGGTGGGCTGTTTATCTGGAAGATAAATGGCGAAGCCTGCTGATGGGTCGACCTCCATTTATTCACCACGAGGACTTTGACGTGTCCGAGCTTGATGGTAATGACTTCGTGGTGGATGGAAATCAAGCGGCAACCCTAAATCCAGCCAGTGACTACCAACGCGAAACCATCTTTATTCATGCGACGCAATTAGCTTGCGTGGTGGAGAAGATGCATCAGACGTTCTAGTTAGGCTTCCTCGACCCCCCTCTCTACCCTTCTTTCTCTCGCGTACGATTCTGATCTTCAGTTGATAGCACCCTCAAGGCTTCCCAGAAACTCTCTGGCGACTTCCGTGCCTCCATCAACGCAGCACGGCCCATACGCACCCAACTGCAGAACTGGTACTCCTCGCTCCCGGACAGTCTCCACCTTAACTCTAGGCCGGATGCCAACGCCCACCTGAATTACGGTCGAGTAGAAGGCACCGCGGATCTTCAGCTTTCATACTTGGTCCTCGAAATGTTCCTGTACCGCGCCATCCTGCGTCCTCTTGCCAGCTCACCCCAGCCCCCGCCGATCTCGGAAGACAAAGATCCCTCGCCGATGAGCTCCCCATGGTTTCTGGAAGACCTGACCTTCGACGGGCACGGATTCGACCAGCTCCCGGCCTCAAATTTCTTAGAACTTGGGGAGGCTGCCGAGGCCACGTTGAATGCCGCGGAGAAGTGCGCGGCTATTCTCGTCAATTTTGTTGGGACTCTGCTTCCGCGGGATTTCGGATCGTTTTGGCACCCTCGTACGTTTCCCCTCTTGCCGGTCACTGCACCTTCTTTTCCCAGTACCCGAATGAGGGCGAGAAGCTAAATCAACGTACCTGGCAGGGACGCGAATTTGTTTCGCGGCGGTTTCAAATTTTGTCACCCTCCTGCTTGTTCAATCGCCCACTGCCAAACATGCGTGGAAATCGAAGTATATGCTAGATATCTGGTCCCGTACGCTTCGGAGCCAACATCGAAGTCATGAAGGATTGATGAATCTGGGTCTGGTTCGGGTGAATATGTTGCAGATGGGCGGACTAGAGAAAAACTTCGTTTTGCAGCCGCATGTGGCGGACGTTTTAAGGCAGGCTCAGGTGGAGGCGGAGCTGCCGACGTAATTGGACATGATGATTGTCTCATCTACGATTCAATGGGGAAACCATCCCATGTTCGATATCATATGACAATCGTGGAGGGCGGGGATACCGCTCCGAGACCAGACTAACTATTCAAAAGTCCTCCACATTCCACACTGGGGGCTCGGCACTTGCCCAAACACTCCGCTCTCTCTTGATAAATTGACCATAGCCTGGTTTGCCCACGATGCCCCCATTATCTCGATCCCATACCACTTCCCCACGAATAACTGTGTACCGCGGCCATTGAGAGACCGTTCTGCCCTCGAACGGGGTATAATCGACATTGTGATGTAGCATGTCATTGGTGATGCTGAAGGGCTGCCTGGGCTCTGGGTACCAAATGACCAGATCCGCATCGGACACGCCCGGAATCAACGCGCCTTTCCTTGGATAAAGCCCATACAACTTGGCCGGGTTGGCACTTGTCACCTCGACGAACTTTTGCATGGTCAATCTCTTCTCGCTCATGACCAACGGTAATCGTGTTTCCACCCCAGGACACCCATTCGGGATGTACTTGAACCGTCCGACGGGCGCATCCTCCGTGATCGCACCCTTCTTCCCAATCTCCCTATCGTCATAGACGAACGGACAATGATCCGAGGACAGGATCGTAAACGTTCCATTCTGAAGTCCCTTCCAGATCTGCTCGTGGTCCTCCTTTCCTTCGCGAGGCGGCGGGGAACACACGCACTTGGCGCCCTCAAAACCGGGCTTGTCCAGATCATGTCGGGTCAGAAAGAGATACTGCGGACACGTCTCCGCATAGACGGGGATGCCCCTCGTTTGCGCATTTCGGATCAACTCCGCCGCGGATGGAGACGAGACGTGCACAATCAGGATCGGAGTGTTGATCAGTTGTCCCAGTGCGATGGCGCGGTTCGTCGCCTCGGTCTCGACCAGCTGCGGCCGCGAAGTCGCGTGGTACTTTGGAGCGAGCAGGTTCTGCTCTTCGAGCTTCGCGGTCATCCAGGCAAGTATATCTCCGTTTTCGGCGTGTATCATGGTCGTGATCCCCGTCTGGCGGGCGCGGAGAAGGACATCGAGGATCTGGTTGTCCCGCAGCTGCAGGGCTTCGTAGGTCATGTAGATCTTCACCGACGAGACGCCGCGATCGCGGAGGCGAGTAAAGTCGTCGAGGGCGATCGGTGAGGGGTTTGAGATGAGCAGGTGGAAGGAATAGTCACAGTAAGTGCGGTCCAGCGCTTTGAGCGAGGTTTCTTCCAGCGCGGGGAGCAGAGATTCGTCGCTCTTGTCCTGGGGCGCGAACGCGATGATGGTCGTTGTGCCGCCGGCGATTGCGGACCGGCTGCCAGTGGTGAAGTCGTCGGCGGTGCGTCCCTTGCCGAAGAGCTGGGGTTCGGCTAGGTGGACGTGGGCGTCGATCCCCCCGGGCTGGAAACGGGGTCAGTCTCTGGATGGAGACGCATCGGGAGTAGGCTAGTTGGCTCACCATCACATATGCACCTTCTGCGTCGATGACGCGTTTGGCAGCCTTATGGTCCAAAGTACCCGTCGGGGCGAGCAACGCGATTTTTCCATCCTTGATGGCGATGTCGTAGCAAGCTGTATCCGAAGCTGTCACGACTGTGCCATTGACAATCAGACAATCGTAGGTAAAGAGTAACTGCATGGTTGGCGAGTGCAGGTATATATTCCGCGGCGATCTTGTTTATATCGATCGATAGAGAGGACAAGAGCTGAACTGACAGGGTTTAATGAGACAAGAGAAGAAGCCGAGGACCAGATAAGCAGCTTGACTACTTCTAACTCATGCAAATAATCATGGGAAATGAATTGGACCTCATTCCTCATTATTTGGCCGCACCGATCTACCATGATGCTATCTTGTTCCTTAGTTCTTAGTTGCCTACAGTAGTTGCCCGGGCTGATAAGGATTGAAGCCGATAAGATCCACGGGCGATCGGCCAATATTTTAGCTTTTTATCTCTCCGCTTATCCATGGATTAGTATTCCCGTAATCCCGCTGCCCCGCATTAATATTATTAATTTGATATTGTGGAGCCAGTGGAGTTCTCACCTATATGGATTCATTGGACTATGAATAATTCTAAGTAATGAATCTACATATGGTCAAGTGACTGGGACGAAGAAATATTGCAATAATTAAAAGACGAGTTTCATAGTATGAATTCTACCAGCAATGTACACCATCATGCCTTCAGCTGGAACAAACGGCCCCATCCCTCCACACACGTCGGGTCCACCTGACATTGTAACAACATATCCCAAATGACTGTCGCCACGGTATCCAACACGATCACGCCGTGCTCACGCTCCCAGTAATCCACTCGCTGCGCCGCCCGCAGATTCGTACAGAAAGTCGTAATCGCCTGGACTTGCCTCCCCGCCACATCCGCGACCATCTCATCGAGGGTCGGCTCGTCGACCTCGGCGAACGTGCAATTCTTCGAGAGCCCGAGATGCCGTTCCTTGCGGCAATCCACGCCGATCGTGGCATATGTCTTGACAATTGCAGCCTGCACATTGTCCAGATATGGAGTCACAAGGCCCAGCTCCGTCACCGACAGAGCCTGGACGGCCTTATTCAAGGCTAGAACAGAGGTCGCAGTGGGAATCCCCGTGGCCGCGGTAATCGCGGCGCAAAGCTCCTCGTCGGCTTGGAAACCGAGCCAGCCGGAGGAGGTGCCACTCCACCCGATCACGTCGACGTTGGCGTCGGCGAGCAGTTTGGCAGCTTCGACGATCTTTTCTGTCTGGAATTGGGCCAGGGCTTCCTCCTCGAGACTGATCTTGAGGACGGTGAAGCGAGAGAAATGGACGGATACATGAGGGAGCTTGGAGACGATTGCTTGTGATAGCGGTTCGAGGCTGGTGTTGGAGGAGGGTGTGAGGATACCGAGGCGGATTCGCTTTGCCATTGTGACCGCGGGTTAGGATGGCTGAGGAGAAGGGATGTAAGAAGTAATTCCCAAGGTAGGTGGATGTAGTCAACTTGGTTAAATATGGTGGGGGTCCTTTCTATCCTGACTGTTATTCCCGACTGTCTGCACCGCGTGGTCGAAAGTCAAACAAACCCCAGATTTGATTGTATGGATCCGCCAATAATCCGGTTTATTATTTATTTAAGCTCGGCTGTTATCGGCTATCGCCCGATCTTGGAACCAGTTACTAGATTACCAATCCGCCGACGGATGGGTGATAAGCCATTGAGGGAAAAAAAAATGGAGAAAAAAAGGAAAATGATCGGAGCGTCAGCTTGCAAAAGTGCACCAGGTTGTACCGTCGTAGTACATAGACTACATACTACGTACTTACTGCCGGTTCTGATCGCTTTATGCTAGATAGTTGTCCTGTCCGCCGACCAAAATCCGTGGTTATCAGGGCCGAGTTTAATTAAATTCAGAGGCTCATGCGTGGACTGACGGGCTGCGCGGCCTGTCTGCTTCAGATATCGTGTGATAGTTGATCCAGCTAACATCTTCTGAGACGGGTTGCATATCTTTATATATGATGCCGGAACGCCGAGCAAAGCCAAGTTAGCCCACTCTCTCTCTTGACCCGCTCATCAACCTCATCACACCAAACCATGGATGAACTCAGTCCCGAGTCGAGCAACCCTCGCGTGGTGGCATCCAAGATCCAACACGACGATGATGCCATCGCCCTCGAGACTATCACAGGCTATAAACAGCAGATGGTGAGACGATGGAGTCTGCAAAAGGTCATCGGCATGGGCCTTGGATTGTCCTCGACATGGGCATTTGCGGGAGCCGGGCTCACCCTGGTGATAGCTGAGGGCGGACCTGCAGCAGCGTTATATGGATTCCTGTTTGTGTCGGTCTTTACCTTTTGTGTGGCGGCCTCGATCGCCGAGTTGAGTTCGGCCTATCCCACCACGGGGGGACCCTTTTACTGGACGGCGCAAGTGGCCTCTCCGAAGTATGCGCGGTTCCTGTCCCTGTTGACCGGCGTGGCCAACTGCATGTCCTGGATATGCGCCTGTGGCAGTGTCGCCAGCACGAATGCGCAGCAGATCTTCGGCTTTGTGGTCATCACCCGTCCGGGCTTTACCATTGAACGCTGGATGCTCTACCTCCTGTATCTGTTCTTCATGCTGGCCGGCATGCTCTTCACCATGTTTGCGTACCCGCTCGTGCCCGTCGTCAACAAGTGGCTGATCTACTGGAGCCAGACAGCCATGCTGATCAGCATCCTCATCATGCTGGTCCGCTCCAGAGGCCATTATGCTTCGAGCCATTTTGTCTGGGCCGAGTACGTCAATCAGACCGGATGGGACAATGTGCTCTGCCTCTTGACCGGCTTGATCAACGCCGGTTTCCAATACGGTCATTTGGACGTGTGCGTTCACCTTGCCGAAGAGGCCAGCCGGCCCGAAAGGAACATCCCGATCGCCATCGCCGCCCAGATGGCCGTCTCATTTCCGCAGGGATTCCTTTTCCAGGTCATCATGTTCTACTGCATCCAGGATCTCCCCCGGATCATGGCCGCGACCATTCCGAACGCCGAACTCTTCTTGCAGGCGGCCGGTTCCCAAGCAGGTGCCATCGTGATCCAACTCATGGTCGTCAGTATTCTCGTCTGCGTGAACCTGGAGGTGCAGACCACGGCATCACGCATGGTCTGGTCCTTGGCTCGCGACCGAGCCTTCCCCTTCTCCAAGTGGCTATCCGTCATTCACCCGCAGCTAATGGTCCCCGTCAACGCGCAAATCGTCGTCAACTGCATCGTCTTTCTCCTCGGATTCCTCTATCTGTTTGCCGGCCAGGCCTATAGCGCCCTGGTCGGATCGTCCTTCATCCTGGCATACATCGCCTACTTTATCCCCATCGCATGCTTGCTCGCTACCGGTCGCAAGTTCAAACCTGGCCCCTTTTATATGCGGAAATGGGGCGTGGTTGTCAACTCTCTTTCCCTGATGTGGCTAGTGGTCGGCATCGTCTTCTGGCAATTCCCCTTCTTTCTCCCCGTCGTCGGCCATTTGGCAGCCAATATGAACTGGACCGTTCTGGTTGTCGGAGGTATTTTACTCTTGGCCACTATTTGGTATTTTATCGCTGGATCTAAGCAATACAATGTCCCCATCGAATTCGACAACAACGCTGTTATTCTCGAAGAACAGCAGTCACCACAGCAAAGTGAGGAATCTGTCGCACAGAAAGAGGCTTGATTTCTTCTAACACTATGGGAAATAGTCTTTTGTGAATAGAAGGGGTTCCAGGAGTCGTTATAGAGATGGACGTGGCCTACATTCTACGTGCGAGAAGTATATACTCCGTACCCATGAACTTGCATATCAAGAGGTCGTAAACACAGAAATGGAAAGAGCGCTCCAATAAGAGAATACTAGATGCATAAGAATAATGAAATACCTCGCACCAAGATCAAGTCCAGTGTCTACAGGCAGGCCGCTTAACAACTTAGCAAACAAGCCGATTTACTCCGCGCATCGCAATATGACGCGGCTGTGTGGATACATTTCACTAACACCACAGTTCCGATGGTTTGTCACTTGGTAAACGTTATTAATTTAAGGATTTCAGCGATAGACAAGAAGGAAGATAGGCCTTTTCTCGGCCGATAATCCGATAACGCATCGGGCCGTATGAGTACGTCACGCAGATAGTATTACTCGATCATTCATATACACTCCGAGCTGTAACAACATTATTATAGTTGCACGATCCAATACTGAAACCACCACCCCAACGCAAAAAAAAAAATGACTGGCAAAATCATTTTTTATGGGAGAATTGTCCACAGCAAGTCTCTCAAATGTCTCCAGCTCTATACCAAAGCAGCACTAGGGATCAACGACGACGGTAAAATCGAGTTCCTTGACGACGACGTGGCATCGGGCGAGGAGGCTGCGCTGAAATATGCCAGGTTTGGAGATGCGCAAATCACGACGCTCAAGCCACTGCAATTCCTCTTCCCGGGTTTTGTCGACACGCACATGCATGCGCCTCAATGGCCAAACTTCGGGATCGGGATGGAAGGTGATAATCTGTACTGGCGGGAAAACTTCACCGATCCGCTCGAGGTCACCTTTCAAGACACCGACAAGGCGCGGAGGGTATACAGCCAAGTGGTCCGGAAGGAGCTGGAAAACGGATCGACAACAGTGGCTTACAACACGACGATCCATTACGAGGCAACCACGATCCTGGCGGACTTGTGTCTCCAGTACGGACAACGTGCGATCATTGGCAAAATCTGCATGCTGGTCAACGCCACCCACGGCAATTGGGAGGCCTCGGTGGAACAATCGCTGGAGGATGCGAGGAAGACGATTGCCTACATTGAAACCGTCGATCCCGACGCCCGGCTCGTCTCTCCCTGTGTCGAACCTAGAGGCGGATCGTTTGTGCCGGGCGCCCTGATGCAGGGGCTCGGCGACCTGTGTGCTCGCCAGGATGGGCGGCTGTACCATGTCCAAACCCACATGGCCGAGACCACGCAGGATGTCGCTCGCATGAGGAAGCTACACCCGGAGTTTCACGAGTACTCGGACATGTACCGTCATTACGGCCTCCTGCATCAGAACACCATTCTCGCGCACTGTGTGCATCTCTCCGATCACGACATCGACATGATCGCCCAGAATCGTGCCGGCGTGTCCCATAACCCCAATTCCAACACATGCTTGACGGCCGGAGAATGCAGGGTGAGACAACTGCTGGATGCTGGGGTGAAAGTCGGTCTGGGGACCGACTGCTCGGCCGGATATTCTCCGTCTATCCTGAATGCGATGCGCGAAGCCAGCAATGTATCCAGACATCTTGTCATCCGCACCGGCGACCCTTCGTGGCGGCTGTCGATCGAGGAGATTATTTTCCTGGGCACTCTGGGTGGCGCCCAGGTTTGTGGCATGGAGGATAAGATTGGCAATTTTGAGCCGGGGAAGTGTTTTGATGCCTTGCTGATCGACGTTGGCTTGGACGATAATATCAATTCCGAAGGCTGGGAGCATGACGATCTCGCATTGGTGAAGAAATGGGTGTTTCTGGGAGATGATCGCTCGATTCGGCTGGTGTGGGTGAATGGCCAGTTGGTGGCTGGAAAAGACAGAAGTTGAAAAGTCACAGATCAATATATTACTTCAGTTCGGTCTTCAGTGGCTATCAGGACTAAATATGAGGTTTGCAAATAAGTGTAACCGAAGGTAGCCAGGAATAATGTCCATATCCATTGTGGAGCAGGGCCTTTTGGATTTGTACCGCAATCTAATAAGAATGGTGAGCATGGAGAGTAGCCTGGCTTCGATATCTACGTATGTTTTGCTCTCTAAGAGTATCTAGTCTTAATCCATACGAAACATAAGCAGCTCTGGGGAGGGAAAAGTCGAAGCCAACAAAACGGATGACTGACTCGGAGGAGATAACTTAGAAATCTTAGGAACTACTACTACTCCGTACAGTAGGACTCTTTCTTTGGCCGAGCGGAACTCCCATATTGTTCAGGCTAAAAGATCGTCCTGTCTACTTGGCCGAACCTGAAGTTGGCCGGGATCTAGATCCATTATTGTCAGAATGAGCTAGTCCTTTATTAGGACATCATGTGAAGTATTCTAGTGAAGCTGCAGACATAGTGCCTTCGCTCCCAAAAGGAGGGGTTAGGCACATACAACCTCTTGGGTGATATACGAATATACAGAATGATCCCATCACAAAGAAGGATTACCACAGAAATTCCGACAATTATTAAAGAACAGGAACAAGCCACTGCATTGAAGTCGATAAGACTAAGACCCCCTCGGCCGTTCGATCGGCCAATTCTTGATTT
Organism: Aspergillus hiratsukae; assembly: GCA_014281905.1. Lineage (NCBI taxonomy): Eukaryota > Fungi > Ascomycota > Eurotiomycetes > Eurotiales > Aspergillaceae > Aspergillus > Aspergillus hiratsukae. The sequence continues at coordinate 10,948 of JACBAD010001983.1, forward strand.
CTTATCAATTTCTCTCATTGATGATGGGCGAGTATGGAACGAGCTGTGGCGGGTCCGGTTCTCACCCATTGACCGTACCGTATGCAAGTACCATGATTCTAAGCAGACGCCAGGTGCAGGGAGCCAGGACGAGTATGATTCTACCATCGTCACCTGAAAGTTGGAACAAACGTCCCTGGAGTACAGCAACGAGTGCTAAGGAAAAAACTCCAGATCCACCGCACTCGGCGGATTGGCCGTGGTTCTTATCGCCCGATCAGAACACCTATTAAACTCTGATAAGTTAGCGATTCGTCTATGACTGGTGTAGAATCCCGTCGAGTAATATCCACCCAGGACGAAAGGAGGTCTATCGCATGATATGCCCAAAAATCTGGGCAGGGCAGTTGGTTTTGGATATTGAAAGCTAAATACGAGCAGACTCTCGTGGAAGTCTTATCGGAGCGCCGTTTAGTTGGAGTGAGGCTTAACCTCTTTCCACGTCCTTATACTGCAGAAGCGCATCGTCGACTCAGTCGAGATGGCGGCCATACGACAGCGCGCAAGTCGCGTAGGACAGATCTTCTCCAGTCCTCGGGCCCTTGTGGAAGCGATCCGGATCGACAAAGACAAGGAGACTGACGAGGACGCTGGACTGTTCGGGGACTGGTCAAACAAGGACTTGGACCCTTCTTCCCCGTCGCAGCGAGTTTGGACTTCGTGGTCATTTTTCGTGTTCCAATTCAGCATTGCATTTTCTCCGACAACATACAATGTTGGGGCAAGTCTCTTTGCAATTGGCTTGAACTGGTGGACTATTCTTATTGCGTCCTGTAGGTCGAGCTTCGGTGTCCCCTGGAGACTTTTGATCAAGGAGAACTAACCATGAGACAGTCATCGTCTCGTTCATAGTCGCCGCACTGCTTTGGTTGAATTCTAGAGCAGCTTCCCGGTATGTCTCTCGATCTCCCAGAGCCAGTAGCTGTCCGAGACTAACTGTGCTCGCAGGTACCATATCGGGTATCCAACTTTTGTTCGCGTTTCATCTGGCATTTATGGCTCCCTCATCTTCATCTTCCTCCGAGGAGTATGTTACCGCATTCCTCACCAAATCCTGGGACAGATTTTGACCATTGTCTGCAGGCTGTCGCCGTCCTCTATATGAGTATACAGACGCTGTACGCCAGCTATTTTGTGAACGTGATGCTGCGCTGTGTTTTTGGCCATAAGTGGGCCGATGTTCCCAATCGTACGCGAGCTATCCAAGTTTGCCAGTTTTCCTACAGAAAGCTAATCTTCCAGTTTCAGATCTTCCGGAGGCAGCGGGCATCACCTCTGCCCAATTAACATCTTTCCTTATCATCTGGCTGCTTCAGTTCCCATTTGCTTTCGTGCACCCGACTAAAATGACAATGGTCTTTGCAGTAAAGTCCATTCTTGCCCCAATCGGCATGGTGGCGACTATGATCTGGGCATTGGTGAGATATCAATACGGCCTCCGTGGATTTCTACCCAATTTTGACGGTTTATGTACAGGTCAGCAGTCATGGCGCTGATTTCCAGGGACTCGGTCACGCAAATGCGTCCGGTGCTGCTCTGGGGTGGTCATTCATGATCGCCATCAACACGATCATCTCAAACGTGATTCCTCCGTTGGTCAATATCCCCGATTTGGCAAGATACGCAAAGCGCCCTAGAGACACCTTGCCCTTGCCCGTTGGGATTGTTTTGAGTAAACCGGTTGTGGTGTTTTTTGGCATGATCATTACAGCTGCTGGCTATAAGCAATTTGGCAAGGTACGATGCTCTTCTCGAGGTGGCTTCCTCTTAGGAATAATGTCATAGATGCTGACTATCATGGTAGGCATATTGGAACATGTGGGACTTCTATTCAAGCGTCCTGGATAACTACTGGAGCCCGGGAGCCAGAACGGCAGTGTTTTTGGCTGCAGGCATTCAGGTACACTACATCCCCTTATTCGCCAAGTATTACCTTTCCAGCTCACTAATAATCCAATAGGCATTCGCGACTTTCGTCACCAATATCACCAGTAATTCTATACCTGTCGGATGCGATCTGGCAGGCTTATTCCCGCGCTACTTTACGATTGTCCGTGGCCAGATCATCTGTTTCCTGCTCGCCTGGGCTTGTGGTAAGTGCTTGTTCATATCAGAACCTTGAATCTGGCGCTGGCTAATTAATCGCCTTAGTCCCATGGAAACTGACTTATTCTGCTTCGTCGTTCCTGACGTTCCTCGGGTCCTATCTCTGCTTTATCTGCCCAATCGTATCCATCATGATGTAGGCTACTCCCATTTCTCTTCCGAACATGCATAAGCCTCCCTCCACACTTCTGTCCATCCTACTGACCACCAATGACTGTTGTTAGGGTTGACTACTGGATCTGTCGTCGTGGCAACATCCACGTCCCTTCGCTCTACAACACATCGCAGGGCTCTCCGTATTTCTATACCCACGGTTTCAACCCACGGGCGTTCGTAGCCTGGGCGGCGGGCGTAGCGTTAGTCATCCCGGGAGTCTCGGGCGCTCTCAAACCTGGATCTATCGGAATTGCGGCTGTGCATATCTACAACATGGGATTCTTGCTCTCCACGACTTTCTCGGCCGTGGTGTACTATGTATGCTGTAAGATTTGGCCGGTGCAGGTATACCCCCGGGAAGTTGGGCCGCAGGACGAGAGTTGGGAGGCGATGAAGTATACGGAGGGCTTCTTCCCGCAGGATGAGATCGTGCCGGACTATCTGCAAGAGATAATGGTCGAGGGACAGCATTTGAAGGCTGGGAAAGAACCGTCTGAAACAGCAGAGCTTGACCCAGAGAAGCAATGAGGGAATAGTGACTGAGGCCTTTTTTTGGTTTCATGATGGACGGAATGTTATGAGGATCGGAGACTAGTTGGGTCAATGGTGATGCTAAAGGGAGATAATCAAGTCCACCTCGCCCTTCCTGCTGTTACTGGCTGCTATTGATCTGAATGGTTTTATTTCCATATTCAGTTATTCTTTAACCACTTCCTCCTGCCCATTGATCACGTTCTATTCCTCCCATCGATTTTGCGCCTGTTCATTAACGACCCCCCGCTCTCTTCCCCGGTTGATCAACTAATGTCAAGAACGAAATGTCGAATGTAGCACTCCAGCAACTCTTCACTTCTTTGTTGAATTCCCAGTCAGATTCCGGCAGCACACACCTTATGGACGTTGTTGATCTGTTTAAGCGCTCTCTCCTCCGCTGGTCAAGGGCCGTGCCTGCTCAGGGACAGGGACAGGGACTATGGCTGCGCATTGTTACTCAATATCAACTCCTAGTTCAGGTGATAAAAAGCAGACGACATACCGTACCAAGGTCTCAATACCCTCCCAAAACGCATCTGGGCCTTCAGTATCCCCTCAATGGCGCTATGTTTCACAATCCCCAGCGCATGGTCCCCGCCGCTCCCGCTACCGGTCCAACATCTCGTGGACTTCTTCACCCACCTCTCCCTCTGTCCTCCTTCTTCTCCTCCTGCAACATATTTCCAATTCCGCAAAGACTCACAAGGCCACCACTCTTCCTCTTTTCGTCAGCAATCCGTGATCAGCTACTAAACCCGCAATGGCGCGCGCTATGTATGCGCCGCGTGAGAAGCCAATGATATAAATCTTATCCCCATTTTGCCAGTTGCTAGCGAGGAATCCATACGCCGAGCGAACAATTTCCGAGAGCCCGTTCCCAAATATTACTGTCGTTTGCTTGATTAGCAAAGCATGCTTGCTGCGATAGGGTTAAGGTTCCAGGGTAAGGCAACCAACCCCCAAATGCATTGTTCCCAGATAAGGTCCCTACGCCAGCATGGTAGGATACGATCTGCTCCCATTCCTCGTATTGGTCATCTTCTGCTTGGTCTTGTTCATTAGTATTGGATCCCTTCTCCTTCTTCACCCAACAGTTCGGAGCCAATGCTCTGCCCAAGCGAGTGACATTGGTAGGGTTTTGGGCAGTGCCTCCGGAACTGTCCTGCCCGGTGCCTGTGGAAAGATTCAGCCAATTATCTTATATTTCACGTGTCAACTGAAGGGGTCTAATCATACCATCGCAAAGGATTATGAACTTCTTCGGTTTGCGGGTCTGGATGTCGATGTCGATGCGACCTTGCTTGTCGCTGCCTGGCCGAGGTAGAGCTGGGTTTCCCTCGCTATACTCCCGGGTTGCGTTATGCTGGTTGTAAGTCCCCATGACGATTCAGCTTCACTATGTATGCAGTGACAGTAGCGGCTATGATTGTTCATACACAATCAAAGACTAATATTTCGCATGCAAGGAGGAGAACAGCTTCCTTAGAGTAGTTATTTTATCCCCAGCTCACAGATATCCCGGTATAGGAGCTTTGAGTAAGTTCTTATAGGGTTATGTCACAAAAGCTAACAAACTATCGTAGAGCCAATTGGGGAACCATTGTAACATAGCTGCCAGCCGTGTCCTTCCACTTTCCTCAATTGAGATCACCAATCACCTGATGCCTCAAAACATCATCTACCTATGGTCAAAGTCGTCACCGCACTCATGTCACAGTCAAAGCCAACCTGTGGCACAGTGCGCAAAGTCGTCCATGTTTCTCTGAAAATGTGTTCCATAGCTACCCAGAGCCTGTCATCAGATGCCAGATGACTGATAGGAAGCTCAAACTGTTCATTTTAGAAGGAAATTAGAGTAAAGTTGATGGAATCTTGTCAGACTGGAGCCTGTGAAGTCATAGTAAAGTTAAGGTGCTACTTCAGCAATGTGTTTCATTGAATTTTGGGGCGATGAGAGATATAGTACGCATTATATAATGATAATGATGACGACTTCAGTAAGCTTTAAATGTCTTTTCAACCCTACACACATTTTGAGTAAAGTACAACTACGAATAAGAAATGGTAGCAGTTCTGATTAGACCTAGAAATGCTAATAACAATAAAATGTACTATATGTTTATCATTACATATATTAGGTTTAGATGACAATTGTTTCCGGGTCTAGAGTCTAGACTGAAAACAAGCTTAGTTTAAACCTGAATGAAACAGACTTTGTAACAAGTTCTATTCTTTAATCAACCAACCACAGCTCTAAATACGTAATGGTAGTCCTGCGCTGAGAGTCCCATGGAAACGCTTCGAAGTCTATCAGCATCAGGCACTACCAGTTGACTTTTCGCCATGGTTGCATCCCATAACCTAGCTAGGTGGAAAGAAAAGCTGAACCATAAAACTTATAGGGCATGACATAGCAATTGCTGCAAGCGGGGAGCTGTGATAATACTACTTACGCACTGGGAATGCTCGCCACTATCCTTTCGGCCGGATGGACAGCCAAAGATGATGGAAGGGAAGAGAATCACACCACTCATATGTACATGATTACAATTGACTTAATCTTCCACATTTATTGCTGAGGCTCAAATGACTCTTAGACTCTCTAAGCCACTATGTAGGATGAATGAGAGGGAATAATGAGATTATCAATGAATGTGAGCGAACCATTGTTGTCTAACAGGGCCTTAACTAGGTTATGCTATGTTAGTGGTTGCGTGTATGCTTTGTGGCAAGCTTAGAATAGGTCTCATGATCTAAAATAGGTTAGTCCTAAATTTACTCAACTAATTCCTTTCTCTATATAATTAGGGAGAAGCTGTTACTGCTGTATGTAGAACACAGATCACTCAGAACTTCCTAGGCAAAGCTGCTAAGATCATTCTGTCCTTTTCAACATGAGCTCTGCCAACGCCGGTTCGCCTGCCAACAGGGACCGCACCCCCCATTCCGTCATGTCACCACGGCCACAGGCGGTACCAGATGAAGGCGCATTTCTTAAACAGGAAGATTTCCAGCGCCTGCTAGGAACCGATGGCGATACAGCTAGAAGCACCACAACTAAAAGTACATGGTACTCCTGGCTCCCATGGTGGATGCAAAGAGACTATCGCGAACCGCAAGATGCCATGGCTATATACCCAAAGATCCTCAGGGAGCAAAATTCGGCATTACAACAGCTATACGCATTTAATATGCTAGTATATGCATGCCTAGTTATCCAGCTAGTAATCGCCTCAACTCTGGTCATTCTCTCTGCGCTCAGTGGAGATCACCATATTGTTGTTGCAGTCCTAGGTGCTATTACTGCACTCATCACTGGCGTGCTATCCTTGGTCAAGGGTCAGGGGCAGCCTATGCGATTACTCAACTATGCTGATAGCCTCAAGAAAGTGCGGGATGACATTGAATTCTGTGAGAGTGGACTGAAAGTAAGAGCCACAGGAGTGACCTACAAGCAGGTTTTAGATATCCGGAATAAGTATATTTCTGCAAGGGACAGCCAGATGACAAACCGTCCAGATGTATGGGCTCCTCAGCAGAGGGATACCAGGACGACTTAACTCAGAATGGCGGTCCAGAACATGCATTTTGTAAGGTAGAATGGAATGAGACTGTGTTATATGGCGCTTGGAAAAGAACCTGCAAAATTCTGGTGGCGATAGGTTCAATGCTGAATGTATTGCTAGCTTCTAAGTGATTTATTAAAGTGACGCTGCTTGCTGGGGAGGTCTCATGAAATCTGTTACCCACTACATGATACTCTAACTTTCTGCTTCGGCTTGAGACTATCTCTATATTACACCAAGTATGCCGATACGAAGAAACTTAAAATCAGACGCGCAAGTCCACCTGTTACCTTTGTCGCTGATGCGGCCATCACGAGTGTAGTAGTCGGGTTTGGATCTGAGCTGAACGATGACAACGAAGTAGTGGCCGAGCTGGTACTAGATGACGGAGTTGGTGTGGCTGTCGGTGCCACCTCAGAAGAAGTGGTCTCCGTAGCCACCAGCGTGGTGGTGTCTGTGGCAGGAATCACGTTGGCAGTAGTCTGTGGCTTTGGCTGCGCCATTGTAGTCGTCGTTGGGACTGGTACCAGGCGTCCAGTAAGCGGAGGAACGGCATACGGAGGATCAAACATCCCGAATGGACCACACGCATTGCACGGCAAAGCCCAAGACTTGACAGGCTCCGGGGCCACAAGGATAGGGTCACACCGGCCGTCAGGCGCCGCCGTGGCGATCACTGAGGCAGCTTCTGTCTGGGGGCAGTCGGTACCCAGATCGTTCAGGGTGAGCTGTCGTGTGGCTGACTCGTTGGGAACTATCGTCGATACTTGGTCTAAGTCGAGGGCGAATACTAAACTGGTGCCGGAGGGCCCAGCGCGACCGGCACTGTTGTAGCCAAACATGGTGTTGACGACCATATACACTGACGGGGAGGTACTGCATGTGGTAATGCACGTTAGCCATGAGACGGAAGAGAGGAAGGAAAGGAATCATGATTATGATGACGAGAGCTCTTACAAGGTGTAATCGAGGTGTGTGTTGACATAAGTGGACGGGTATGTGTACGGCTCGTTCGTCGGCCAGTAGAATAAGTTGACGGTACCGGCGGAGCTTCAAAAACAGCATCAGCAACATATATCAAGATACTTCTCACCTGTGACAGGAATGGAAACCTACATGCTGCAATATGTTGGACATGGGTTTGGAGGCGCTGTGATAGTCGTCGGCACATAAGCAGTGGCGGTTGTAGTAGTTGATAAGGTCGTTAACAACGTGAGTATGGATGTTGTGGTCGTCGGCACATAAGCAGTGGTTGTTGTAGTATTTGATAAAGTCGTCGGCACATAAGCAGTGGTTGTTGTAGTATTTGATAAAGTTGTCGGCACATACGCAGTGGCTGTTGTAGTATTCGATGAGGTCGTCGGTACATAAGCAGTGGTGGTTGTAGTACTTGATAAGGTCGTTGAGAAGGTGAGTACGGATGTTGTGGTCTTTTCAGGCGGCGACACACGAATGGTAGTAGTGCTGGTAATTGTGCTATTACAATCCCACCAGGTAGATGTGGGCGACAGGGTTGTCTCCTCAGAAGTACAGGTCGTGGTACTGTAGTTTCGTGGATTATAGAACGGAGAGTGGGGAGTATGAATAGCTTCACTGTGTCAGCTGTTGTGCCCTAAGAATGCTTAACTCAGGTTGACCACATACCAGGACCATAGAAGGCGTGTGCACCCACAACTAGTAGACCAAGCACTGTCCATAGTTGGAAAACAGACAACATGGCTACAGCTCTTACAATAACGACACAGGCATAGAGCAAGTAAGACACTAGCAGAAAGGCAATGCGGATGTTGAGGTTGAGCGATAAGCAAAACAAAGCAAGAAAGTAAGCGCTGCGCAGAAGTTTGGAATATCAACAGCAGAAGCAGAGACAGAGTGAATAATTATTATATTATATAATGTATGACTTGACTATGGCAACCGATCTTCTTCCTTCGCGTGGATGATGTATTGCCTTTTGATGTTGTCATTGTTTAACCAAAAAGGGAAATGACAGGCAACAGCCTAGCCAGGAACAGTAATGGTTTCGAGAAGCATTTCCGACGGCGGTTCTTGATTAGATACACGACATATTGGCGCCGCACGGACAGTGCGGCAAACAGGCTGGCTGCTGGCAAAAACCTGCTCCACTGTAAGCCCTCTGTCTGTTGCCCCTGAGTACCTGAATGACAATGGGACTGTGATTTGGTGATCTCATAGAGTCAATTGCCACAGGCTGAAAATAGCAGAGTGATGTGGCTCTTCTAGTGTTCCTCTCATATTGATCTAAGACGAAAGTCTTGCAGGCCCGGTCACTGCATCAGCCATGTACTTACATATATATTCATGAATTGAGATCCCCTTATTACTGCACCACGCGCGCTCTTTCTGATGCCATTCCTCAGCTGGTCAAGATGCATTCTGACATCATTATGGTAGAGTTGGCTTTAATGTTCTCCTGGATGTTGGAATGTTCAGCATCTTCCATAGCTAGACGTTCCTCATCAGCTGTCGTTATCTCTCCCAGCCAATACTTGTAACTCTCCACACCAAAAACCGTCGAATTGGCCGTGTGTCATCTGCTGATGTAGCATCTAGCGAGGGCAATGACGGACCATGGAGCAGCTTTTATCTTCGAGTTGGCACCCCGGAACAATCCGTCCGAACGCTTGTATCTACAGCGTCTCCAGAGTCAATGGTCGTTTTGTCAGATTACGGTTGCTCGGCATCTGTGTTTACGGAGGTGCCATCGAATTGCGCAGTCTCCAGAGGGACCTTGTTCAACGCGAATCAGTCTTCCAGCTGGCACGAATTAGGTCTTTACGGAATCAACCAGAATGGTGTTGGTCTCGAGGCCAACCTTGGATATTCTCTAAGAGCAGAGTTTGCTCTTGATACTCTGGGTGTTGGTCTTACTGGACCGAAGCTTGAAAATCAGACCATCGCCGGCATCGCAGCACCTGAGCCTTTCTATCTGTAAAGATGACCTTGTAACGTCCTTCTCTGTCTATGAAACTTTACTAATTTGACCACGCATAGTGGAATCTTTGGCCTTAACCCCCAACCACTCAATTTCAGCTCCTTAGGGAATTTCTCTTCGCCTTCATTTGTTACAACCCTCAAAGATCAGGGCATTATTCCAAGTCTCAGCTGGAGCTATACGGCCGGCGCCAAGTACCGTAAGTATGCTTGTCAAAAGCAAACATCCGTGACATTTCTCACCTCTGATTCCATATCCTTTTCAATATAGGTCTCAAACAAGTCTATGGCCAACTTATTCTCTCCGGCTATGACACATCCCGCTTCACCATGAATTCGGTGTCGTTCACTATGGCAGGCGACATCACCCGTGACCTCGTCGTTTATCTCCAGTCCATAAGCTACAGCGGATCGAGCTCAGCCACCTTACTTTCCGAACCCATTGCGATCTTCATTGATTCGACTGATCCAAACCTCTGGCTTCCGGAGAGTGTGTGTGACGCTTTCGAAAAGGCGTTCGGGCTTACTCTCGATAGCGAGACTGGCTTATACCTGGTGAATGACACTCACAATACCGAACTGCTTAATTCGAATGCGCAGGTGACCTTTCGGCTGTCTGATGTGGCCTCTGGCGGAGATGCCGTGACGATCATTCTTCCATATAAAGCTTTCGCCCTTACTGCACAGCCTCCTTTAGTCAAGAATAGTAGCTACTATTTTCCACTGAAACGGGCAGCCAACTCTTCTCAGTACACACTGGGCCGGACATTCTTGCAAGAAGCGTGAGTGGGAAACCCCTGTCACGACTGCGTATACTAATCTCTTCGGATCTCATTCATAGTTATCTTTCGGCAGACTACGAGCGCGGCGTCTTTAATGTGTCGGCATGCGCATGGAACGAAGGTGCCGAGCAAAATATCGTCACAATTATACCCAAGGATTCCGACTCGTCCTCTTGCTCAGGAAGCGGATGCTCGTCTAGTGCCGGTAGTTCGGGAGACTCCTCACCACTCAGCCGCGGCGCCGTAGCGGGCATCGCGATTGCGGCGTTGGTTGGAGTCGTCATTCTCGCGGGAGTCCTCTTCTTTTTCATCCGCCGTCAACGCCAAAAAGCGGCATACAAAGCGACTCCGCCCGAGACATCCGTATCCGTCCTCTCCGGCCCAGTACACAATGCCGTCCCTTCCAGCCCAGCCCACACCGACCAGTCTCCTCTACAAGCGAGGTTTTGGTCTGCGGACGCGGTTCATGGCGATGTCAGCGAGAGTCATAATAGCAACAGTAGACGCGATGGTGTCAGCATTGACAATAGTGTCGACAAGGACGGGTTGGAATTAGACGGCCACGATACAGAGATCAAGCCGGTTTACCACGAACTACCAGGCAGCGAAGTCTGGAGGACAGGGCCAGGACCGGGCTCCGTGGTGTAGCGGGTGCGCAATCTTACGCTTGATAAACCAATCCTAAGTGAAGTCGAATTGGGCAACTATTTACCTCTACCTAAGCACCATCCTTGCTTCAGCAGGGTGGCTGTGTCCTATAGCGAACTTCAGAATTTCCAGCCATGAAATAAGTACCATTGCGCTTCTGGTCAACCCGTACAGACAGACTTGAGATCGGTTTCACCGGATTATTTTCCGACCTCTATTTGTGGTGAATACTAATAAGCGGTACGTCCCAGTGTCGAAAAGGCAGAAAAGGCAGATTTTGAAGCAGTGACAACGCAACCGTCGCAGATCAGAGGAACGCTCGGAAGGCGTCTGACCTACGAGAGATGGGGAGAGAGAAAGCAGGAGCAAAATAAAGTTGTTGATGGTACTGGAGACAACATTGTCGCTAACTCAGGGCGTAAACAGAAGAGGGGATGTAATCAAGATTAACAAAGTAATGTGAAGTTAGAGTAGAAATGTGGGTGGTAGATCGGGCCCTATTGGACGATTTCAAATTGTCAGCTTCATTCTTTTCCCCATCCAGAATGAGACTCACCCCAGACGTGCAGACTGGCAGAGGATGCCTGAGTACGGTTTATTGGATGTTCGTCATTTACCAAATCACCATCCACGTAGTGTTCAAGGATAAAACGCGAAGTATCGAACCTGAGACTGCTCAGCAGTTTTTCATGGCGTGAGTGCTAGGGCACAAAATACCAGTAATCGAATATCTGGGAGCCCATAACATGTCTTCCTACACCCCAGCAGTTCTCGTAGCCTTTGTGGCGAAGCCAGTCGTGTCCCAAGACTTGAGTATCAAAGTCATGCGTTTCGTAGGATGAATGATGTACATGCGACTTGGGGCCCTCGAAGAAGAAGAAGCAATGGTGATCTACTTTCTCTGGACCACGGTCAAGATGAAGAAACGTGGTAATATCGCGGCCGTTCTCGTCGTAGACCACCTATGGGTAATATACTATGTCAGCACACCGACTTTATAGAGATTATCAGAGACTATCGGTACTAACATCGCTAGGCTTGAAGTTAAACCGAGTGGTATAGAACTCGAAGGCCTTTGCAAAGTTGGTCACGCACATGCCAAAATGCCCTAATTTGTGCACAGGCGCAGGGCCTATATTCCTTCAGAGGTTAATGGTAATTCTATTAAAAAATTGCCGCCGTCAGATATTTGCTTCCACCAACCTTTTTCAAACCTCTGGAAGCTGTTTCCGGGTCGGTATTTTTCGGTTGGCTTCATAAGTAATTAGGACACAGAAGTAATGAACTGGCATTTCAAGAAGGTAATGTTATAGAAAACTTACAAAATTGAACTTCAACTCAGGAAGTGTTTTGACGTCATCAAGCAACTTCTGTCCATAGACCAGGTGAAAAGGGAAGTTATCAACAGGATCCCTGAACGTCACATAGCGGCCACCTCCAGGCGCATCAGTGAACTCGGTGATCTTACTAGCACCAGGCAGCGTCTGAGAAGCATATTCCAGGTCTTGCTCTGACTCCACTGTGAAGGCGGCACCCCCAAATTCATCCTGATCACCCTGCCTAGCACAATAAACGAATGGCTCAGAGCCAGTACCACGATAGTAGGTCTCTCTCCCCACACGTTTCACTTCCTGGAAGCCGAAGTCCTCGAGAAACTGTCGTGCTTTGTCGATGTCCCTGTGAGTGTAGTAGACATGTGCAATGCGAACTAGGTTGATACGTCGAGGCCCAGAATTGTCACTATCCAAGGTGGAGCTAGTCATCTTTCAAATATGCGAGGATCCGGTATTTGTCGCGGTTGAATTGTTGATGTAGAGCAGACACAGAGAACTATAAAGTCCAACTTCGCATATATAACCAAATGGCGGCGTCGCATGTTTATGGATTGATCGTACTACCCTTGATTCAAGGGCAAGTCCTTAATTACTGCGATTTGCCCGGGGTTCTTGGTGTTGGTTCCGGGCCATCTTCGGTCAGTTTCCCTACAGCTCAAAACCGTTGCCCGAAAGTATCACACCCCGGGGGTGAAACCGAGGTCTCAGACGATGCTGTACTAAGCAAATTCGCAGAACCTACTGAGGCATATTGTAGTAAATTCCACAAATAGTGGAGTTGTCAGGTGGCAATGGTCCTACCGAAATGGCACCGAAGCCTGCAGTCATTTCGAGTCATAATCGACCGAAAAGTTCGACCCTATATAATGGAATATGTAGGTGCAGAGTCCATTCGATACCTCGCGGCACCTGATCCACATATTGGTATTATTGAAGATCTATTAAAGAATTTGCTTCCCTCTTATTCTCTTCGGTTTTAAACCAAGACCAAGATCAGAACTGAAATATGGCACCAGCTTGGACACATCTCGTTCGTTTCATTGCCGAGGAAGATGGTCAAGTGCACCTGGGACAGGTGGATCCCACAGAATTCCCCGATGTCGGTATCGCCATGTTGAACGGCGAAAAGGTCACGGCGAAGGAGATCAAGGGTTCTGTATTTGACGGTGTGGTTCAAAATAGGGTCCTTACTGTCTCGCAGGTACGCCAGCCTAATGAAATAGGCACACAGTGATTCTCAATGCTGATTAAGAAGCATTATTCGATAGATCCTCGCACCTATCAGTATGGAAGACGTCCCTATCATCCGCTGTATGGGACTCAACTACCGTGATCATGCATTAGAAGCCAATATGCCGATTCCCGATGTGCCTGTACTCTTTATCAAGCCCCGTACGGCCCTCAATGGGCCACATCCAGCGAAGATCAATGTACCGAAGATCGCGCAGGATGGCACGAGCGACTATGAGGCGGAATTGACAATCATCCTGTCCAAGACAGGGAAAGACATCCCCGAAGAAGACGCCATGGATTACGTGCTTGGATATACTTCCAGTAATGATGTCAGCGCGAGAGCACAGCAATGGAAAAATAGCCAGTGGTCATTCGCTAAAGGTATTTGATATTATCTCGCTCCCGCATAGCTATTCAGGAAAAGCGCTAATACCGAGGAACAGGGTTCGATTTCTCCTGCCCAATCGGCCCCATTCTGGTCTCTCCATCTGCAATCAAAAATCCGCATCAACTTGCAATCAAAGCGATCCATAATGGTAACGTAGTTCAGGACTCTAATACTCGGTAAGCACTCGATCAACAACTTGCTAATTGATTTTCTTCTCGGGGCTAACCATTGAATATAACAGGGAAATGATATTCACTATCCCTCAAATAATTTCATTCCTCTCCCAGGGAACCACTCTTGAGAAGGGCACGATCATTATGACGGGCACAGGACCTGGCATTGGGGCTATGCGGGACCCCAAAGTTGTTCTGAACCATGGCGATGACATTCGTGTAGAGATTGAAAGCATTGGGACGTTGGTTAACACCGTCTACTATGAATAAAATATCTATTTTGTTGTGTTCTATGCAGGAATTTTAATGTTCTATGATACAGTACCTTTAATAGTATCCTAATAACAGTAAGATTTTGTTCTGGAGGAGATGGTCTGGAAGTTGACAACACTGCCGAATGTGGAGGACAGTCCGTAATGATCTGACGGAGCGGTGCTGCAGGCACAGGAGAAAAGAGTGAGCCGGTGGGGGAGCTCTGTTCAATGCTCTGTTCAGTAACAACGGCAGGAACTCGCTCGGGAACAGGCTCAGGAAAGGATTCAGGAATCAAAGTAGGTGCAGTGCTCCTGGGAACTGCCTTCCTGTAACTGTTGGTGGAGTGTCATAACGCTCCTGTTTTCGTGATTGAATAACCCACTGTTCAGCTAGAGGCTAGATGATCAGATGTTGAATTGAGTGACAACGGAGTAATCAGAGTCGCCCTCCTAATTCCTATAAGGCATATGGACTTATCCTGTCTTGATCAGAAGTAGTGTCGGGAGCAGCATCAGGAGTAGCATCAGAAGCAGCATTAAGAGCCATGATATTGAAGTTTTGATATATGGTCTTAAGGAAATATTCCGATTCAATAGCCGACATAGTAGCATCTATTTAGCAGTTTTGACTGTTTGGACGTTTCCGAGTGCCACCAAGAATAGGATCAGGGTTATCCTTGGTGGACTTGACTCCACCGTTGCTTTTATAGTGTGTTCTTCTAGATTTATCCGAACGAAAACTGTCCCTCCTTATCTTCCAGTCGTGAATTCTGGTTCTAAGGCTAACGAGCATTTCCGGGTTAAAAGGATCTCCCTTTTGTAATTTGCCCACAGATTACTGTTTTCTGTAGCTAGGAAGAACAGCTACTAGTTATTATGATTTTGATCTTATCTCGCCCATACTTGGTAACTCCCAGTCCTCGGGCAATGGGTTAGCCCGGGGGCGACGATCTCTCTAAAATTCGAAATATGCAGTTATTCTTTCACTGTCTTTCCAAGAGTGGTCTTGCAAGTGCCAAAAAAATACACATGAAAACATTCCTTCTCAAATACCGAGGCGAGGTGCGGCAGTATACAGGATTAGTTGTACTGGGACAAGAATTCCTCTGCGTTTGCCAACTCCCGTTTGATCACCTCGCCATGCTCAGGGCTACGGAGCTTTATCCGCACCTCGAACGGGAGCGGGCATACGAGGTTGGCGGATGTGTACGCGTTGGGGTCCAAGGGCTTGACCTTACCAGTTTCTGGGTCAATCGGTTCCTCAAATTCAAAGGCCCAGAGTAGCTTAGCTGTAATACGCCACATGCTACGCTCAGCGAGGTGAATACCGGGACAGATTCTTCGTCCACCACCGTAGCCATAATGATGTAAAATAGATGTTAGTCAACTTCCTTGTTTGTTTGAAAGACGCCACTTATCTCGGTTCTCATAGTTGGGGCCTACTGCATAGTCATTTGCCAGCTTCGGGTGGTTCACGAATCGATCCGGGTTGAAGGTGTCGTGGTCAGGGTAGTACTTCTCATCATGATGCATAGCCCATACGCCGACGAAGATCGTGCTTCCCTTGGGGATGAGCATGCCATTGTACCAATCATCTTGCAAAAGATTTCAAGGGTCAGCTGTGGTTCACTGGTGTAGCATATGAGTCAGGTCTCACCCTTTGTAACAGTATGAGGAAGTCCCAGGTCGGATCTGCACAGTCATCAATAGGTTAATTAACAGTACCGACTCCACCCACGGCATACGGAAATAAGGGGGAAAGAGCAGAGAGGAGGGGAAGGCCTGCTTTCTATCCAGGTGGGAGAGACAGCGAGAGGAGGGAGAGACTCACGTAGGGCGCCAACGGAGTCCCTCTTTCACGATGGCGTTAATGTACGGCAACTTTTCAAAATCGGAGAATAACGGAGCTCGTTTTGTCCCACAGACAGCATCGATCTCCTTGCGGGCCTTTTCCTGGACCTTCGGGTACTTGGCCAAGGCAAGAATCAAGGTCAGGATCTGGTTCGCCGTGGTGTCGGCGCCGGCCTCCATAAGCTCTCCAAAGAGGTTGTTGAAAGCGTGCTGGCTCATTGGCCAACCATTCTTGTTGTAATCATCCAGCTTCATGTCAATCATACACTCACGCTTGTCGTCGCGGGCGCGGCGTTCTTCCACCAGCTGGCGCGCTTTACCCCATACAGCGTCCATTCTTTGACGCATGCGATAAGCGCGCTTCTTCCACTTGCCAGGCATATACCACAACCAAGGAATTAGATCCACAGGTGGGTTGGCGCCAGGCTCGATTGCCTCAAGCCACTATGTAGATTAATTAGCGATTGATATCACGGAGAGCTGGAGACATACCTCTTCGATCATCTCAGACACATCTTTGAACCAGAAGGAGTCGAGGCTCTTTGCACGGAAACCCCAGGCCAATACCGCTGCAACCGATGACGCATAGAGTCTGGCATAGGGGAAGAATTTCGTCGGTTCTTCCACCAACCGATTCATGAAAAGAACAGCTCTTTATTTCAACACCAATTAGCCCGATCACCATAATATGGGGAGTAAATTGGAAATGAAAGCTCACTCGGCTTCCTGAACTCGGAAATGTTTTTCATCAAGCGATTTCGGGTTGAGGTTTCTTGTCACAACCGTCCGCTTTTCTCGCCACGAAGGAGTTTGACACTCCATAGTCATATGGTTGCCACGAGTGATGAAGAGCGGAACAATATTAGGTGGCCTATCAGAGTAGATACTGCCTTTCTTGTCGATCAATTCGTGCACGGCTTTGCGATCACAAATAACGATTATGGTCCCTGATGCGACCTTGAGAGAGTAGATTTTGCCATATTTGTGTGACCATTCCATGAACCTGTCAACATGTTAAATGGGATGTCCACCAAACAAAATAAAATGAAATAGATTCTCCCTCACTTCTTTCCCAGACCTGTGCTAGGGATATCTAGCATATTCCCCAGGATGGGCACCGTTGGAGGCCCAGGCGGTAGTCGTGGGTCCCGTTTGCCGACCTGGAATAGACGGTAAAGGCCATAGACAAGGAGTAGGCCAGCTACCGTTAGGACAGTCTTTGATGATAACATAGATAACATGTTGATGTTGAATCAGGGTGAAGTGTAAAATATCCTGATTATCACAATGCAATGATTGTAAAAATCATGACCTCGGGGCACTTAGTGTGTTGTAAGCTGGGGATCAAGTGATATTTCACTGCGCTTCATCTTTTAAGTTTTCAATCTATCATTTCGGTTATCAGACGCAAGCCAAACTCAAGACCACGAAGAGGTACGGGGGAACTCCAGTCAACCGCGTGTATCATGTACCGAAGATCAACTGAAAATCAACCGAAGATCGACCGAAGGGCCCCTTGTATTGCCTATAACCCCACGGAGTTAAACTAAGCATAATTCACCTGAGGCTGATTGGTCCTTCTGAGTTCTGAGTTCTGAGTTCTGACCTCAGAATTAGGTTTACAGTCGGACGAATTCTCAATGACTACCAAATATGTGGAATCCCGGAGACCCGGACGGCGATCAGTTTTGTAGAACCTAAATGCTGAACACCATGCGTCGTTTAACAACGTTGCGATAAAATTTGTCAGATGACCCCGTGACTCATGAGAGCAAAAATAAGCACTCTTTCTGTGCTAGTATCTCTAAGCGATATCTGCTCGATCCACTTGCACTAAAAACAGTCCTAATTGCAATGGGGAAGGTTCGTGCTAGCGTACCTCAGATGTACGCCCTCCATCCCCAAGACAAGGAGGGCGTGCGCGCGTGTGTGTAAGCCTGGGAAAGGAGGAATTATCGCGAATGGGATGTATTCAGGGGGTTCTGGGCTAAGATATAATTATTCTTGCCCATGGGTGTTGACGGCGCAACGGCCGCAGATCGGAGGAAGCTCGGGCGACGACAGATCTACGAGGAAGGAGAGGAAGCAAAGCAACGGAGTTGATGATGCTATCTAGAAACACAGAAACACGGGGGAGGAGATCTCTTCAGTAGGAGAGGAGAAAGAGGGGGGAGCAGAGAGGAAGAGAGGACCTCATGAGAGGTGCTGCACCTCAGGTCTTGTGACCCTCCATCTGGTGCGTCAACGTACATTAATTGTGCGCAGAATAGAGTATTTAGTTGGGATATAATAAAAGTTGGATTCGCTTGTATTGGTAAGGCCGATCAGCATGAGTTATAAGACGTCTTTTCTACCTAGCTATGAAGGAGTCGCGCAAAGTAAGTAATTCCTCAATCACTCCCACTGTTGGAGCATTTTCAGGCTTTGCTCGCAGTCCTTCATAATGATATCAACATGTGCCTGACTACGAGGCTTGAACACAACTTGAAACGGTAATGGGCCGTGTGCAATTCCCTCCTTGTACGCTTCCGGGTCAGGAATGATCTTCTTTCCGGTAGCTGGATCGATGGGGAGTTCGATATCAAAAGCCCACAGCAACTTAGCAATTGCTCGCCACTGCGTTCGTTCAGCGAGATGCATACCGGGGCAAATCCGTCGACCGGCACCATAAGCATAGTGATGTTCAAACTTAAATCTGTTAGGTTGGATGTGTGGTGATAAAACTGGGGGGACTTATCTCGGTTGTTAAAGTCGGGGCTTCCAGCATAATCACTGGCCAGTCTTGGATGGCCAAGGTACCTTTTTGGGTTGAACTCATCCGGTTCCGCATAATTATGCTGCTCGCTACGATGAATGGCGTAGGCGGGAATTACCACAGTTGCATCCTTCGGAATGAGCATGCCTTCATACCAATCATCTTTGGCCACGCGATGCGGAACGCCCAGAGGTAGTCTGTGATACAAGTCAGTTTCTAAGTGTCCATAGCGACAGAACGTTGTACATACACCGGGTGCCAACGCAGACCTTCCTTCACAATGCAGTTGATGTATGGGAGGTCTTTGAAATCCGCCCAGACAGGCATTCTGTACGTCGTCGGCTGAAATTAGTGCTCGGGTCTAGGTCGACTCTCTTAGGTATAGTCATACCTCTCCGTCCCGCACACTGCGTCCAGCTCCTTCTGGGCAATGACTTGGTGTTCTGGATTTCTGGCCAGACACAAGATCATGGTCAGAATCGACGAGGAAGTGGTTTCGGCGCCTCCCTCAACTAGAACTCCAAGGAAATGATTAATTTGATTTGCAGTCATAGCTCCCGATTGCTTGGGATCGTCCAAGAGCTTATCGGCAATGCAGACACGACGCTCGCCACGATTTCGGCGCTTATCACAATACACTCTTGCTTCGCTCCAAGTATTGTGCATGGCTGTATAGGATTTCTCGGCACGTTTTCTCCATGAACTCATGAATGCCGGGAGATATTTGAGGAAGGGAAATTCATCCACAGGTGGGTTCGCTCCAGGTTCGAGGGACTCGCTATACTAAATCCCCAAAAGAAACAGATGTCAGTGACCTGAAAATTAGGTAAAGTATATTTAAAGGGTACGTACTGAGTCCATCGCATCATATACACACTAGAAACAGTCAGTTCCGACCATGGCTGAAGTAACGATAACTCTGAACAGGATTGCTTACACGACCAAAAAAGGACTCGAACGTCGCACCTCGATGACCCCATACCATGCAACAGGCAATGGAGCAAGTGGTGCGCATGATGTGGTGATAAAAGTCGTCAGGAGTTCGCACAAGGTCACGCATGAGAACTGAGATCCTATTTAAGAAACTGTTAATACTCTTCCCAGAGAATCAGAACTCCGTCAACAGGGGACCCTCACTCTGCATCCTGAATACCACTGGCATGTTCATCAAGAATACGAGGCTGACAAATCGATAAGCAAGCGGATAACATCCTTTTCATAGGACCATAAACATACGGAGAGGTTGTGGGAGGCAATCTTTCGCTGTTCACGGTACCGGGGTGTGTTGTCCATGAAAGCAAAGCTGTCGCCGTGAGTTACAATATCAGCGACATGATTCTTCGGACGCTCTGAGTATATAACGCCTTTCTTATCGACCAAGTCGTGGACAGCCTTGCGATCAAACAGCACGATCATGGTTCCTGAACCCATCTTAAGGGAGAATACTCCTCCATATTTCTCGCCCCATTCCAAGAACCTGCTCAACTGAGTCAGACGCGGCACAGTTTGGCAATGATGGTCAAGGATACGAATAGTCTGAAGACATACTTGGCATGAAGGCCGGTGAGGGGGATCTGATGAAGATTTCCCAAAATCGGTAACGTTGGTGGACCTGGAGGAAGATTCTTCGCTCTCTTTCCCATTGAAAGCAACTTGAATCCAACATAAATAATGACCGTGAGCGCCAGAGTCGATACCGACCCTAGTCCGAGAGGCATTTTTCGTGTGATGGCTGTCACATCCACAGTAGATGACATAATGGAGATTGATTAGAAGTGTCGGAGACGACGACACACAGCTCAGAATAGGCCTAAAGCAAAATATGAATTGAAGAAGTTGACCCCTCCATGGACCCTTATAGGTAAGGCAATGCCGGCGGTGAAGATATATATCCCCGGACCCTCCATATCCAGGCCTCTCACGTGCTAGAACTGGAATGATCTGTATGAACCCCTGCCCGGATCCATCTCGGGGGTTTTGGGCGCTGAGCTTAATACAGACGGGGAGATTTCGGATTATATTTGGATGTTAACTTCGGACAAAATAAATGAACAGAGGTTTGAGAGATCATGGGTGTGACTTTAGCCCGTCAACTCTATTTCCAATGTGGTATGTATTATTGACAGCGGCAACGACGTTTCTCCATCTGGCCGAGGTGGTCAATATCTGTGCCCTGTGGACCTCCTCCAGCCCCCTTCCATTTCTAGTAGAATAACCACTGGCGTCCCTACATAAATTACAGCGGGTCTGTAATAAAGTGTAATTTACGTAGGGGCCGGTGCGCGCATTAAAGTTCTGAGCGGCGTCCTTGGCTGACCCGACAGCGGGGAAAGCTCCACTGTCGAACCGAAGGTATTCATCCCCGCTCTGCTACCCGCTCTGGCCTCTGCTACCCGCTCTGCTATCCGCTCTGCTACCTCATTGTACGCACTAGTCAATCATGTGAACAACCACACCATACAGAAAACGTATTATACACTATCTCAGCTACTGTTCCTAAAATGGCTAGCCCTCCCTGTTGTTCATTTCAAACAATGCAAATGTGACTGAGCAAGAACGCACGTATGATAAGGGCTCAGATTGGAGGACGCTAGAGAGGAAAGGAAGAGAGTGAGCCAAAACAACTGCAGGACGGGAGGACTACGAAGCAGTTTACGACGCGACGCCGCACATCAGGGGAATCATCAAATCGTCGGGGAGCGCCAGATCTACGCAGAGGAGAGAGAAGAAGGAATGAAACGAAAGCTTGTTGCAAAAAGCCATCTAGGGATCTCTACTGGGGGGAGAGGAGGAGGGGGGAGGAGGAAAGAGAGAGAGGGACACACGAGAGGTGCTGCATCTCTAAGATTACCCGACCATCCATCAGTAGTACAAGATGGGGAGAAAAGGTGTTGTGTGAAGCTATCTCGAATGAAGCTGAGAAACAGCCCAAGGCTCCAAAAAGGAAAGATGCCTCACATGCCTCAGACATCAATCTCAACAATGAGTCATCGCGGGCTTAATATGTAGACCACCCAGCAAGCAAATCATGCATACCACTAGGGAAGATAAAATTGCACCACTCCGTATACTGATCCTGCTGGGAATTAACCGGGTTGTTTGAATCAAAGAAAAGAGGATCCATGGGCATGATCTCCGATTCAGAAATTTCGGTTCGATTGACCTGAGAAACAGGCATAAAGTCCATCACTGTCATGCCATCCATAGGGTTAGGTTGTTTTTTTAAGTATTCCTGGCCTGACATGCCCTGCAGCCCGTCCTGGTTAAGGTCAGGCGGCGGAATCTCAAGGCCGACTACAGGAGGCTTTTCGGAGATAAATTGGGTGAGAGGATTGTCTTGAACCTTTGGCGAGGATGATATTGTTGTGGCATTGTCCTGCTGCGTGCCATGAGAGGTTGCATGGGGAGACCTCCGTTGTCTCTTAGGATCGCGATTGTTTGGGCAAAGTTGATGGTCCGTTGCAGACTGGACGGTACTTGTCGCTTCTGTCCAGGTCACTTTTGATGATTTGTGAGGGAATGGGCGGTCACGTGTGTTCGGCCTTCCCTGTGCAGCTTCCAGCTGTAATTCAAGTGACTCCAAGTTATGCTGAAGAGCGGTTTGCGTGTCCCAAAATTCAACGCATCGCATGTAGGTATAGTAGAGTACGTCGAAACGCGACTTGACCAGGTTCCTTTCAGCGGAAGTTCGAACAAAATGCTTACGAACTAGCTGTACCGCCGAGGCAAGCCATATGGTGCTGGAAAGGAACGGGTTGATATGCTGGATATGGTCTCCGGAGCTTTGGTTGACGATCCTTAAGATACTATCAGCTGCCTCGAAGTAGTGTCGCAGTGCTACGCTCTCAGCCTTATGGATACCAGATCCATCCGACTCCGCAGAATTTCCGGAGAGGTGGCGGCCATTGATTTCTGATCCACGAGTTTGAGGTCTGAAAGCGTCGTATCTGTGGATCATTAACCGAGCGAGCTGGGTCATGACGAATATGTTGTAGATAGAGCAATGCTGCTGTCGCTGTGATTCCACTTGGCCGGGTTCCGGAGAACCAAAAAACAACGGTTGATCCCGATATTGGAGATGGGAAGGCAAGGCAAGACTGAAGCATCGCACTGCATTTGCCACTGTTTCCAGCTTTTGACGAGCCTCAATGACCGATTCAGGTGTTGAATTGCGATAGGTTGGCTGATAATTATCCGGGTCGCCCGTCAACGGCACTCCACGAGGATTGGAAATAATCTGAGCAGCCTTCATGAGGGAGTTGATCACTAGAAACCACGCCTTCGGTGACGCGTTGTTACTGTCCCGAAGCGCCTTCCAGCGTTGGTTTGCATCGGCTTCCATGAAGCAGCTTTGAGCAGGGCGACACTGGAACCAATTCTCATTGTCGACGGGTAGTAAAATCTCCATCTGTCTCCAGTCAATGGCTGTCGGAGTCCGGCGGATTGTACTGGCAAAGACGTCCATCTCCCAGATAGCCCAGAAAGCGCGACGCTTTTCTTCATCTGCCTGCCATTGGACAGGATCGTCCATCTTTACCACCATCCTGGAATCGAGAAGATGCAGATTCGTCTCGTATGCCAATCTAACACAAAGCCCCAGAGACCTCCAAGCCTTTCCATGAACTCCGCGGGTCAATTGGCAATGGGTTGCAACAATGAGAGCCTGTATAACGCAGAGAGAAGGCATCTCATCGCCACACTCCGCCAACGCCGCATGTATATGGTTGAAGGCAAGGTTAACGAAGTGTGCGGACTGACGATGACTTGCCTCTGCAAATCGCACTTCATCACCAGCTGGGGGATGATTTTCCAAAAGCAAGAAATGTGAAGCGTATGCAGCGATTCCAGCGAGGAGGCCAGTTACCTCATGGAGAGATGGTATTGCTAACAGTTTCTCAGCGAATGAAGGCTCGTGGAACAGGTTGATGGCCACCATATTGTCGAAGTAGACTCGGATACTGTTATCACAACTTAGTCTACTCATGCTCTGCGATTAGATCAGGGGTAAGGCATTGGGTACATTTGATTCATCTGACTTTGTGATACCCCTAACTCGTCGCAAGC
Organism: Aspergillus hiratsukae; assembly: GCA_014281905.1. NCBI lineage: Eukaryota > Fungi > Ascomycota > Eurotiomycetes > Eurotiales > Aspergillaceae > Aspergillus > Aspergillus hiratsukae. Next base: position 34,786 of record JACBAD010001983.1, read on the forward strand.
TTGGCGACAGAGACCAGATTCTCCACTATCTTTGGAGGCGGGGCTCTGATTTTGATTCTGGTCAGGTGTTGAGGATTCATGACTCGGATGTAAGATCATGGAAAGATCATGCATATTCAGAGGTGAATTTTGTTTTCGATCGGCGCCCTCATGTGGTTCAACCTCAGCCATCGTCTCGGTATTATCGATGGCACCTATTGGCAGCCCCTCTTTCCTGGTCACATCATCAAGCATGTCGAACTCGTCGTCATATGCATGCATGCTAGAATCATTCGGCGAGCTGTAAGGATAATCGGCCGGTCGTTTTTGGTATGTCTTCTTCGTTTTCCGACATCGTTTCTGCCGTTGGAAAGACCCTAACTCCTGTCAATTCAATTCCCAGATCCGAGATACGGACTTCTCATACCAAGTTTTGGGCCAGGTCTCATAGGAGCAAGTGGATAACTGCACGGCTGATCTGTCTGTCCACAGGTCATACACTGTGGAAGTGTCCGATCGCTAACAACACGTAAGCCCGACAGAGTCTTCAGGAATGAGTCGATCCCAACTTCCACATACCACTTTACCTTCCGCCTGCCGGTCAAGATGTTCGATTAGACATTTTTCACATATTGCTGGCTACCAGAAAACGTAGTGAGACTCACTTGCGACACGAATGACAAGCCAAATCGGACTTCGACATCATGGCAAGAGACTTGTTGGCCTGCGACCACATTAACTAATGTTATCGCTTGAGAGATATGGACTTGGTGATGAGAAGTTGACGATCTCCGTACGACCGTACCTGATCGCGGCTGGGACATATCGGAGCCGAGGTAGCTATGCCAGGTGCCCACCCCGCATTGGCCCCAGTGGGGTGGGTCACCTGGCACAGGCCGCAGCCCGCACAGGCACAGCTATTATGCACGGTGCACCCCATGGGGTAGGTCAAGGTTAATGGAACGCGGGGTTCATGTAGGTCTGTGTGAGGATGGTCATGCCTCATGCCTTGGACCAATTTCGCATTAATTCCGCATCATTTCCCAACAGTCACCATAAATATCTATGTCCACGTGTAAGCAATCCCCGACCGGTGTCTGGAAAAGCTCCTGGGAACCCAGGAATTTGGCCACTAGAGCTGCAGGGTCATGTTCTAAGCCGTAGCCATAATGCACGCTAAGCTAATATAGTAAATAGCAGAAATACGTATGCTGAGTTACCCTAACAGTCTTAATACTAAAGTGGGTTGCTACGCTAACTGTTATTTACTTACAGTGACTGGTGGTCTGATATCAGTTAGAAATAATTCTTATAAGGACATTCAGAAAACACAGAAACTGGATAAAGTGGATATCAGGATATCTTAACAGATGCATTACAAGCAGTGCTTCCAACAGGTGTTATATTAAATTCTGAACTTCTTCCGTACTGTATACTAATCACAAGTAACAATCAGATTCTGCCTTGACTTGACAACGTCGTATCCGCACACTAAATGAATGATAGAGACTCTAATGAGTGCTCTCGCTTAGACACAGCATGTTATCTCCAAACAAAAATACGTAAAACTTGGTTGAGTGTAAATAGTGCCATAAACTGATTGGTAAACAGTTTATGCATTTTCCTCAGAGCGTCTGCGCTCTCCCTTCGGCTGAAGTAGATCCTCAAGAAATCTCTCCGTCATGGGATTTTCCGGCGGTCTTTTCATCCAACGCATTCTCAAATTCAATCTCGACCTTGTCGCCAAACTTGCCACCAATCTCTTCCAAAGTGAGTCCTGCGGTCTACATCAATCCGTTAGCATGGTCACAAAAACGAGCGAATACAACAGGAATTGTGGCATTGTGAGAGCGAAGCCTACCTCAGGGCACAAGACCATTATGGCGATAGTCAACGGAACAGTGACGGCAATGGGAACCATGTAATACTTCCACCCTATAGTAGAGAAAGCAGTAGCTGCGGGTGCTGTTATCCAAATGGACGTGATGTAAAAGCCAAAATAAGAGATTGCTGCTCCTTGACTCCGGAGGTGGGTTGGCCATATCTCGCAACCGTAAACGTAACCGGTGCATTCAATAGTGCAGGTATACCAGATTGCGATCAAGAAATACATGGCAACCGCTGCCTGTACTCCTGATTTGTTGTGACCATCGAGATAGAACTTTTGCAACGCGGCCTCCACGGACAGGAGAATTGAAATACCAAAGCCACCGGCAACTAAGCACAAGCAAGTCAGCAAAAGACAAAAGTATGTTGAGATCTCGAGTGGTAATTACCCAGAAGCTTAACTCGACCAATCCTGTCCAGAAGGAAGATATTGACGAAGCAGCCGAGGAAGAGACATATGGTCCAAACAAGGCTGAGACAAAGTTGCAGAGTTGTGCCGTAACCTAGGTTGGCGAAAAGAATAGGCGTTAGGTTTGCGAGAACGGTGATTCCAGTAGCTTGTCCCATGGTCCAGCCCAGAAGGGTGCAGATGAATCTTTTCCGCAGCTGGGGTGTCCGCAGAATATAGAGATAGCTCGACGGAAGTGACTTCTCTGCTTCCACTTGTGCGACAATCTGGACCATTTCGGCATGAGCAAGGACACCATCTGGGTCGTCTTTGGTTCGGTGGAGGCGCTCCAATATCCGTCCAGCCTCTTCTTTCCGGCCATGCTCGACCAACCAGCGGGGCGACTCCGGGAGGAAATACAAGCTGACGAGCAGAATGAGCGCCATTGCGGTGGAGATCACGAAGTTCAGACGCCACTGATACGGTTCGTCGACAAAGTGGAATCCCAATGCGGCGCCAGAGGACGCAATATATCCTAGCGTGATGCAGTTACCTTGCAACCCTACTAGTAGACCACGCGTATGGGGAGGAGCAATTTCGCTCATATAAACAGGGGTGTTGCTCATGACCATGCCACAGCCAATACCGGCAATGTAGCGAGCCACCAAGAACATTGCAATATTGACAGAGCCCGCTTGGAGAGCACCAGAGATCACAAGCAAGCCAGCGGCCGTAGCCGTCGCGGCGCGTCGGCCCCAGTGATTGGAGATATATGACTGGATAATGGCACCGACAAGAGCGAATCCGAAGAAACTTTTGAAGATACTTAGTTTTCGCACTTGAAGGGAAAATGATCAAGGAACACTTGCCCTGAAACAATTGCGTCTATCAAAGATGTCGCGTTGGGCCCACTGAGAAACTTCTTAAGGAAGCTCGTCTGGGAAAATGAGCCAGCTATAACGTTGTTCATGTAGCCATAATTGAAGCCGGCGACGCCAGCCGTCAGTACGAGCTGATCCCGTTAGCAGTCAGAAACTTCAGCAGACTGGATTGACTTTACCATTATATTGATGAGGCTAGTATGCTGGGCCCGCACGCGGCCGTGGGATGTAGAGGCTGTCATGTTTCCTCTGTTTTCCGTTCTTTCTTGAAGCCTCTGTCTCTGAAGTCACTCTTGTCCACAAAAGTAAATAGTGTTGTTGTCACTAGAGCTGAATTTTTCATGTTTGTTATTCTTGCTGACCAGGGCCTCTTTAATATATCGTAGATGGATGAATTCCGAAGTGAAACCCAGGATGGGATGAATTTCGGTCTAAACCCCAGAATTTCCCCCGGACCCAGAAATCTAGTTGAGGTTCGGCGATCAGTTTAGCGTTTACCAAGCAACCTTTGGCTCGCCTTTGTCTCTGACTCTCTGTTCTGCCCAAAGTCAGGCGGTGCGATCGACACAGGGGTTCGAAGTAAGCCCGATGCCTTGCATACCCCATGGGGAAGGAATCTTCATGAGTGCGGGCAATCTGTTTAGAGTTTACCACTCCAGGATAGAAAACTTTTCCTTCGCCTTTGACTAGGCCCTGCCCGAAGAGAGGCCGCGCGAAATTGATCCGCAGATAGGAGAGAGTGAGTGACTCGTCTCTATGTTACCCCGCTAGCAACTGTTCACCCCAGAATATCGGATCCCGAGTCCTATTCCTGGGGAAGGAGAGCAGGTGCGCCAATCCGATCACTCTTCCCAGAAGTCATACCTGGGACAACGGCATTCCATCGGAACAGAAATCAGGAAGAAGAAATCTTGCGTGACAAATATATTTCCTGAAAAAGGATATGTACTAGTCTCCTCTTTCCCTCTGATCTCACCAGCAACCTTCACCGTTGTCTCAACTTTTGTGCCTACCATTTTTCTCTATACGCACCCAATATGTCGACCATGAAAGCTTACAAGTTGGTCCAATGGGGTCAACCCGGGCAATATGTCACTGTACCTAAGCCCATTCCAGGGCCATTTGATGTTCTCTTGCGCGTCAAGGCCGTTGGCCTGTGTCGTTCAGACCTGGACATGATGGAAAGCCTACCGGGCTCCGATCCATATGCGTCTGTACTCGAGGCCAACTACATTCTCGGCCATGAAACTACAGGAGTGGTGGAGGAGCGAGGCTCAGCTGTGACTGATCTAGAGATCGGCGAAGGAGTCGCGGTTCACCACATGCGCCATTGTGGCTTCTGTGAATTCTGTGAAGGAGGCATTGAGCAACACTGCGAATATTACAAACGCGGTGGTATCGGAATGACGAGAGGATGTGGCTTCGACGGTGGCCTCGCGGAATTCCTCGTGGTCCCCAGGACGGAACTGGTGCCCATCGGAAAAGGAGACCCCGTCCTCTATGCGCCACTTACAGATGCCGGGGTGACTGCCTATAGTGGCATCAAAAACTTCGTCTCCCAACTTCGCCCGGGGAGCTCCGTCGCAGTCATTGGCGTCGGGGGCTTGGGTTCTTATGGTGTGCAGTTTCTTAAGATCCTCACTTCCGCTCGGGTTATTGCCGTCGACAACGCAGTCTCAAGGCTTAAAATGGCAACCGACCTCGGTGCAGATGCCGAGGTAATCTCTGATGGCAACGCAGAGACCTCTATCAGGGACATCACCGAAGGTAAAGGGGTCGACGCCGTTCTTGATCTTGTTGGAAGCGACCAGACCCTCCAGCTCGCCGCCAAAGTGATTCGACCGCAAGGTTATATCTCTGTCGTCGGAATGCAAGGAGGCAGTGTTAAACTGGGATGGAACCTCATGGCAACAAGCTCAAAGTTTGCTCTTTCATTGGGAAGCACACGGAAAGATCTTCGTGAGGTGTGTCAACTTGCCACCGATGGCAAGCTTCGGATCGATATCGATCGCTTTTCTTTTGATGAAATTCCCCAGGCGTATGAGAAGCTCAAAAAGGGAGAGCTGAAAGGCCGCGCGGTTATTGTTATGCCATAGCATTCGTTTATTGTTGCCTTCAGATAGTATTCCCCAATTCAAAATTTTACTGTGGTAAAATCATTTCGAGCGACGCTGTCTACGTTCTTCTTCCTCATCCCATGGCAGAGACTAACTTGGAGGTAACCGCCCCATAGTTCGGGGCACATTGAGTGCTATTCCCCTTCATCATCCAAGTGCTCCTGTTTCATATATAAACTCACAGCCAAACATTGGTTCCAGCGATACGGTATGTATACATAACCCAATGACCGTTTGATGATTTCTGTAATAGTTTTCTTCGACATTCCTAATGATCCTAGTAATAGATCCTCCAAGTATATTTTATTTCATGGTCAGAAAGGAGGACTACACAGTAGTGCGCAAGGGAAAAAGGGCTGTGTTGTGAAGCTATCGCTATGAAACAGGAAGGAAAATCAGAAAACAAGCCATATTCAACCACCAAATACACCTTCGGTATCCTCATTCTGCGCCCAGACTTTCTTGAGTTGCATACGAGCAATTCGCCAGCCCTCGACAGTCCGCTTGAATTGAAATCGATAATGTCCTCCGAAAGCATGATATTCGTGCGGCTTGTTGGTGTCCATTGTAGCCGCAAACCATAAGTAGCATCTTGCGCTCGCGCTGTCTCCATCCACCGTGAATTCAATGTTGGTCATGGAGTGCTGCAGACCCTGGAAACGATCCTCGGCGCCTCCGGCGGCGGCGGCGATCTTATCACGACCCACGATATCCCCCCATTTCTCGAAGCCAAGGACGCCGTCTGGAATGAAACAGTTGGCAAATTCGTCCCATTTGTGATCATCCGCGGTATTGCAGTAGCGATTCAAGAGGCTGTTAAGTGCATCTTTATCCTCAAGAACTTGAAGGCGCCTTTGTAGTGATTCAAGAGTTGTTTGGTTGGCCATACTTGTCTTTCGATCGCGTAGGGAGGGGAGGAGTAGATGATAGAGAATTAATCTGATTGCAGTGTGAACCATCGTTGTATGTAGGGAATTTCTGCTGTTTTTATTTCCAAATTCCATGAACCTTAACTCAGACAGCTATCGCCGAGCTACCAGCGCAAAGGACCTCGGGAAGACTTCGGCCGGACTCTTTTCGCTGCGCACTTTGTTATAGATCATGTAGATTATCCACGGTTCCACGAGAGGGATCAATCACCCCGTGTATGATTCCCATAAAGATCCATTGATTTGGTTGGGTGACTGGAAGTGGTTCTGCCACTCTGTTGTGTATATGGTAGTCAAAAACTCAAAATGCGCTTTGACAGCTAGTCACTATTGTAAATGTGTTGATCCAATCGACTCAAAATCCCAACTACCCATGAACCAAAGGCCCATGCGTATCATCAGTTGCAAATTGGGGAACTGGTAACAGTACTGCTCTGTGTGTGCCATGCATGATTCCATTGGCCTGTCCTTCCTCCCCTTCTCTAACTTACTCACCCTAGCTCGCCCTGTGTTTCCTTCGTATTATTTTTTGTACGGCGAGGTAGTGTTAAGGTCTACTAAGCAGGGTAGACTCCTATTGGTCAGGTAAAGAGCAACGACAGTAGGGCAACAGGTAATCTAAGTTCTAGATCTATTATAGATAAGAACTAAATCTGCTCTTATTGATTCTTATAAGTATTGCTCTTAATATATAGTAAACTGCGGGTATCGACACCGAATCGGTGGTTCCCCGAGGAGAGGTTGGTAGAGTTATATCCCCGGTTATTATATATATCTTATTCTATCCGAGTATTAGACACTGAAGGGTCCTCCTAAGAGTAATAGATTTATTAGTATCTAACCTGAGCCTTTTCCTTGGCTAGATCCGGGTCTCCAGATCTAAGGTTTTCTAATCCAAGGTCATATATGCATTTAGTTCAAGGTAATGCACCTGGTAAAATCCAAGACTTTTTGCCTGGCGAGAACTACGATCAGATCTAGATCAGACGAATAACTGAAAACCTTAATTTCAAATGAGCTAGACCAGTAGATCTACGAATGATAAATCGAATGACCTGTACAAGACGCAGTGATGAGTGTTCATAAGGCATCAAGTCCTTCAATTCCCAGCGGGTACAATGCCAAATTCCCCGATATCAGGTACATCAAGCCCGGATGCATGTTTCACACCATAACGAACATGATCCAAAGTATCCGTGGGGAAATATACGTCCTTCGTCTCTCCGAAAACAGCGGACCAATTGTTCAAGAACCCTTGTGCTGTAGATTCTTGCACATGGCCTGGGAAAGTTGCCAGGGTGATCCGTGCAGCTCGGCCAGCACCTGTCGTAAAACACTCCCCGGAAACCGGGCATTCCTCCGAGCAGAGTGCCACCACCATCGGGGCACATTTGCTGGCCTCAAAGTAGGTGCGAGTGATCATCTTGGAAGCATCCGAAAGATCGCCCATCCTTGACGTGCCGGAGGGCAGAATAGCGTTGATTTTGATACCCCGGGAGCTGGAGAAGCGACCGAGATCGCGTGTGACAGCAAACGTGGCACCCTTCGACGCGGTGTAGGCACAGTCTCCACCAGCACCAAACCCTATGATCGCATCAGAGGAGACATTTACAATTCGGCCATATTGTTGCTTTTCCATAATATTCCAAACAGCACTGGTCATGTACTGGGAACCGAGAACTCCGATTTCTATGACGCGCATGAATGCCGCCCCATCGAGATCCGCATGCGAACTAGGCTTGCCGGAAATGCCAGCATTGTTGATGAGAATATCGACGCGCCCAAACTCGGCCATGGTGCGCTCGACGAGCTTGATTGTATCGGCCTTGACAGAGATATCGTGGCCGTCGGCAATGGCGATACCGCCTTTTTGAATGATTTCATCGGCAACAGCCTGGGCCCGAGTTGCGCTGCCTGCCTGGCCTTCAAGTGTACCACCGTAGTCGTTGACAACAACTTTGGCGCCCTGGGAGGCAAGGAGAAGGGCATATTCACGACCAAGTCCGCCTCCAGATCCGGTGACAATGGCGACACGACCTTTGACTGACATGTTTGCTTTTCGTGATTTTTCGAGGGTTTCGGAATTTTGGTTTTTTGAGTTGCTGAGAAGTGGATTTAAGAAGCTATAGGAACTTCTGGGCCTCTGGCACCGGATGAAACTAGATCCTAGGGATATCAAAATCGACCGACAACTGCCCGAAGACTGCGGATGACCTGCGCGGAGCGATTTCGGTGGAACCCATTTAGCCCCGCCATACAAATATTTATCTAGACCATCGTGAAATCTTAGACGGCTGCATAAAGTTGTACTCGCTACAAGAACAGTTGCGATTGTACATCAGTGTTTGATCGTTGTTCTTTCCCTACCTAGATATCCTGTCAACATGTCTCTTGATGGCCGCGTTTACACGATTACCGGTGCAGCATCGGGAATCGGTCAGGCGGTTGCAATTCGTCTCGCTGAGCTCGGTGCTGCTGGGCTTGCCATTAGTGACCTAAATCTCAAAGGCCTTGAAGAGACGAAGAACAAATGTATAACTTTCAAAGAAATCCAAAAGACCACATATAACATCGCAGTTGAATGGTAGCTGACTGCAACAGGCTCCAAGTATAACGCGAAATTCACTGTCACCAAGGTCGATGTCAGCCAAAACGATCAAATTAGCGACTGGATTGAGGCAACACTCCGTGAATTTGGGCGTCTCGATGGCGCTGCTAATGTGGCCGGTATCGCGGGGGGCGATGGTGAAACAACTTGCGCGACCATTGTAAGTCTTGATTTGCATGTTTAGTACATGGAAATAACAGTTACGGCAGAAAACAGAAGACTGGGACCAGATGCTCAACGTAAATCTCAGAGGAGTCATGTTCTGCATGCGAGCTCAGCTCCCTCACCTACGATCTGGGGGTGCGATTGTGAATGTCTCAAGCACGTCTGGACTCCGGGGTCTTCCCCATAATGCAGCATATGCAACTAGCAAGTTTGGCGTCATTGGACTGACCGAGTCGGCTGCTGGCGAATTTGGTCGACATGGTATCCGCGTGAATTCTTTGCTCCCGTGAGTCAAGGAATGCTCCTTTTGCTAAATATTTGCCAACTCCCCAAAGTGGACCCATAGATACGCCCATATTCCGTGATGGCGAAGCCAAGGGCCTGTTCAGTTCAGAGAGAACAAGTCAAGCCACATGCCTAGGACGCATGGGTAAGCCGGATGAAGTGGCAAAGGTGTTGTGTTTCCTTCTCAGCGACGATGCCTCTTATGTGACTGGAGGTAAGCTTTTGGATCTCTGCTATGCCCACTATCTTTCACACCCCCAACCTCCTCCTTGCTATAACATTCTTCCATTGTCTGACGAATTCCCAGCGCATTGGACTGTTGACGGCGGATACAGTGCCTGCTAAAGGATCTACGCACTCTGACTGTGGCCTGATTGCCAAGGAGGCAAGAAGAATAGTGTTATGCAAGACGCGATGAATAGCTACTGTTCACTATATCCCATTACACAGTATTAACAGGCGTCTAATTATGAGATAGGCAATCGTGATACACGATCCTTTATTTATTTTATTTCCAAGGTTTTCTAGATTCAGACCACGCAACTACATCTTTGTTTTTCTTCTCATATAGCACTTGGAAGGATAGTTCAGGAGTCGATAGAGATACATATTTTGTAACTTTCCTAAAGGCTTGAAAGCTTTGAGTACATCATGAACGACCTATTAGTTGGTAGACTGCTGATCATACTATACCATCGTTCAACAAGACTAAAATTTGGTCAGGATTGTGAGAAACCAAAGCTTGAAGAACGAGAGTGTCATTCGTACAAGAACACTAAACTAGAGAAGGAACAAGGAAATGGAAAACTGATGCTTAAGAGCATTGTGCTAGCCTCGTAATCTCCTGTAGTCCGTCCGTCCGTCCGTCGGGTATAGTGACTATAGTCTACGAGACTACGAGTTACGACGTTAAAATAAGGTTTCCGTTAGGGAATAGGGGGCCTAGGGGCACACCCCCTCTCCTTAGTGACACACCCGTGACACTGACAACCCCCTGCCGGGACAGGGAGTGGGCCCGGTGTCCCTAACAGGAACCTAAAATAATATCTCTAGCAACAATGAATCCCAACCTCCTCTTCTACCCTGGTCCTACCTATATTATAGTTTATACCGTGGCCCCGCCGTGGGCGCTGGCATGGCAGGTTCCTAACAAGAATACTAGCATCTACTAGATTCCGTGGGATGCGTGTCCTTGATATCTGCGAATACAAAGCCTCATCCGCAGAGAATTGGTCCAAGCCAAAGCCATCCCTTGTGAATTACCGGCAAGCAAGAACCAGGGGTGGGGGTGGCGGAGTGACGGGCGGATAGTGAGCAATTGCCCCGAAGACAAGCCGGAATACCCGAGGTTTCGAGCGGTAGATATTGCACTGTACATTTTAGATACCATGCAGAACATGCTTAATTTCTATTTAAGTGTATTCCACCGACACAGGCCCATGTGGCTCGAGTCTCAAATTAACCAAGTTCAATTCCTTCAACCAAGACTACTACCCGAACCCAATAATCAATTCCAAAAGAGTGATATCTGAAATGCCCGTCGAAATCTCTCTTGCAGGCCAAGTCGGTTTGGTCACTGGTGCTGGGACACCATACGGCATCGGGCGATCTCTGGTGATTCAGCTGGCCAAAGCTGGAGCTAAGGCGGTCTACGCCTGTGATCTAAACACTGCCCACTTTGATGCCCTCAAAGAGGACGTGAAATCTACAGGGAGTGACTGTGTTGTCGAAGGATGCCTTCTGGATGTTGCATCGGAAGAGCAAACAGTGGCCTTGTTAAAGAAGATTGTGAAGGCCCATGGACGATTTGATTTCTTCTTTGCAAACGCGGGATTCGCGAACTACAGGTATTATTACTTTCAACTCTCGTGCAGTACTCAAAGACCGAGTCAGGTAGCTCATGATTCGCACGTTAGGAATCTAAACGATATTCAGCCGCAGCATTGGGACCGTTCAATCTCCGTCATGACTACTTCATGTTTCTACGCCATCAAATATGGCAGCCAGGCGATGGCGGTGACTTCGCAGGAGAAACCGCAGCCGGGTGGTAGCATCGTACTGACCTCATCATGTGCTGCATTCCTTGGTGCATATGCTGATATCTCATATAGTATGTGGATCTGACAGCCTCACACTAGGAACATTTTGTGCCATACATCTCTAACAACCATTATAAAGCGGCTGCCAAGAAAGCAGTTAATGCTCTGGTAGAAAGTGGCTCTGTGCAACTCTCTGCAAGCAACATTCGTGTGAACGGCTTTGCACCAGGATTCACCCGTACCAGCATCTTGACAAGTTCACAGAATGCAGAGAAAGGGTCGGAGTATGGCCTCAAGGAGACGGCCAAGGAGATTCAGAGCAACCACGAATGGTTCTTCGAACGTGCAGGGCTAAGAGAAAATCGCCAATACTACTACAACCGTCTACAAGAGGCCGAGGAGATGGCTTATCTAGGGGTCTTCCTTGCAAGTGATCTAGCTTCGTCAATCAATGGGCAGACCATTCTAGCAGACAGCGGCTTTACAGCAGCAGCGACAAAGGAGGCCTGTACAGGTCCTATTCCACCGGTAAAGCCGCTGGAATTGGTCTAAGCTGTGATGCCTTCTTTGACAACATAAGGACGGTTTTTGATATCTCTTACAGAGAAAGGTCATAAGTAGGTAGCTTTAGTGAAATCTGATTTTTTCCTTTTACTTGTTTTGGATCCATTTCGGTGGTCATTTATTTCACATAGGAGGTGTATTCATCCATTCTATGTCCAGCCAGCTTAAGCAACCTAAGCCCTCCATCCGTCCGACGTGCATGTCGGCAGCTGTTTCTAGGTGCATGTCTGTCTTCGACATCTCAGTGTAAACTTATAGACAAGGGCCGACGCGGAATCCACTGATTGTATCGACAGAGCAAGAGGTCTATACGGCAAACCTTATAACAAAAATAAAAAGTAAAAAATAGAAAGTCGGTACAGTGGAAGTCCCAAGAGGCCAACAGAAGCAACAAATCAAGAATGAAATAACAAAAGAATATCTGACACCACCCCATCTTGCAATTGCTTGCGATGATGATGCCCTGACTCAACTAACTGATTGCATTTAATGCCCATTCGAAAGCGAAAGTCCTAGAACCGACCGCATCACTTGGGCCAGCTTTCTCTCACAATCATTCGCGTTAGACAAAGCCCGCTGCGCTCTCCAGGCGACAAACCGATCCGGTCGTACCAAAACAACTCCAGATTCCTGTACACCACTCAGCCGGGCCCAATCAAAGTAAACATCCTCCCAATCCTGACGGTATCCAATGGTATAGGCATTCAATGGAACTCCCAGCTGTTTCGAGATATTCGCGGCAGCCTCTTTCCAAACCTGGCCCCCAGGTCCACGAATCAAAAGAGCAAAGGCCCCGTGCCCAGCAAGATCAATTGTAGATTTGCGAGGGCCTGGGACGGCCTTGTTTAGCCAAACATGTGGCAGCCGACAGCCGGGGTAGGTAGTGGGTTCGTAGAAAAGTATGCTGTCCTGCGCAGCGGATCCAGATGGGGAGTAGGGCAGAGGCTCATCTGCGACGTAGACGCCTCTGCCGGAATAGCACTGGCCCATTTCGATTCCAAGCGCATGAAACTCATGGGAGGTTTCGGTGATGGCGTCACGGAAGGCCTTGCGACGAGCCTCTCCTTTTTCGGTATCGCTTGCAAGTTCCTCCAACGCGGCCTTTCGGTCCGATAAGTCTTTTGGGAGGGTCCCCAAGGCCTCCCACACATTGAAATGATCCCGGAATGCTTGATTGGCACGGGTAATGACGGATTTGCCAACCGGCTGTCGCTCAACGCTATAAGTGTCGAGGAGTGACTTATCTGCAAGGCCGCGGTGAACGTAGGCAACCTTCCATGCCAGGTTGAATGCATCCTGGATGCAAGTATTCGATCCGAGGCCATTCATGGGGGGGTGACGGTGAACTGCGTCTCCCAAGCACATTCTATAAAGCAGAATTCAAAGTAAGTATCTAAACAGATATATGTAAGGTAGGACGGAATGAAGTAGAAACATACACATTTCCTTTGGAATACTCCTCGGCAATGATTTCATTGATGAACCACTTGGAAATGTCAAGGATCTCGGCCGGTGTATCGTCCCCTATAAAATCGCGAACGCGACTCATATATTCGTCACGAGAAGGTTGGATATTGATATCGCATTCCCGATTAGGGAATAAGATGAACATCCACTCGTGCCATGGCTTGACCATGCGCACTATTCCCTGCCATCCAAACTCTGGGTGCTCTCGATCTGGCTGCATCACCCAGTGGAGGTTTCCTTGCCGGTGCTTGACGAGGTGGGACAAGTCTGCTTTGACCAGAATATTTATGGCGAGTCCTTGGCCTGGCTTGATAGACATGGGAAGATCAAGCGTCTTGACAACCTGGCTGCGGGCCCCATCCGCACCAAAGAGATACTTTGTCTTGATGCGATATTGGCTTTGCGATATATTGTCCTGTAATATCACGGTATAGCGACCATCCGCGTCTTGAGTAAAGTCCAGCAAGGTTGTATCGAAGCGAGTCCGGAAGCCATTCACAGTAGCATGGCGAATAAGAACGGGCTCGAGTAACGTTTGCGGGAGGTCGAGGGGTGCGCATGGACTGGCAGCCTCGTAGTCTCCCTATGGAGAGTAAAAATCATCGTGTTAGTGCATACTCGATTCAGAACTAAAGGCACAATCTGAAGCCACGGGATACATACCTTTCGCCTTGGGTCATTTCCCCAAGAGTGAATACGAGCGTATTCTTCACCAGCCATGCTGTGACACCATCTAGTGTGGATCATATGGTCGCCTTTCGAAGCAAGTGTTTCCAGATCCTTGTCTAGGCCAATGTCTCGAAGACATTCTAGGGGATTCACGGTTAGTCGCCATTCTTCTGATCAGGTTGGCGAAGTAGCATACCCTGCGCTGCCATGTTTGTGATGTGCGCTCGTGGGGTGTTGGCCGTTCCGGGTGCCGCGCTGACCATTATTCCCTTCAGACCTGTTCATCGAATTTGTCAACCAAGTCCGCCTCAGAGGATGATATGAACAGGAACTATACCGTATGAAGTCAAGAAGCATGCCAGCGACGCTCCGGCAGGGCCGGCGCCCACGATGAGAAATTCGGTCTCAACATCTGGCGTGCGAGACTCGTTGCTATATGCCCGGGCTGAGGTTCCAAAAGTTCCGTTCATTGCATTCGAGAGGAACACGTTGCTAATGTTTGATTCTGTGTTTTTTGGTAACGGGAATGTCACCATCATGCGCTTGTTTTCTTTCCTGTAGTGGATGGTCTTTGCAGAAGCAACGGAGAATAGTCGCACTGGACGCACGGCGGACCCAAACAGTTGAAAGGTTGGAGATTTGAGCTTTGGGGAAATTGATGGAAAAGCTCTCGAAGCAAGCATTCTTTAGGTCAAGCGCTATGCACTGTTGGTTGCCTCTGTCTTCCTAATATCGCGTTTGAAACATGTGTCCATTCAAGTTCAGTAATAAAACTTCCGAAACTCTGCCAATTCGAGATCTTACAATAAGGCTCACGTGTGACCATGAGCGCCGCCAGCATAGAAGTGGGATATCATCGGAGCCTTTGGTTTTTGGCATGGACGAATGTAAGATAATAATGCACCCGGACAACTGGCCGAAGTTAGGCCGACCCACCATGGCCGTACGGAGAGCTATGGTGGACCTTTCACCTGGCATCAGTTAGTTATCTGATTGGCAGGCATTGTAGTAAGACCAGCTAATTAACATTAGAGACACGATTATGCGGAAAATTCGACCGAGTTTGTCAATTTCGGGAGACTCGTGAGTGAAGGCTTGTCGCGTGTGAAATCCAGCGTCGGCAGGTCCTCGGTCCCGATGACATTGGATCTTACTGTAAAGGATCTAATTTTATCTAAGCTGCGGTGTAGCCCCGGGCATAGATTGAACTTGGCACATGTAAACTTTCATGTCCTCCCCTGCCGAGTCTTGAGAACAAGTACACCTGAGAATACCTCGATCAGAAATTTCCAACACGATGCCTAAACTCGCTGCTCCCCAACCGAACGGCCGAGTTCGACGCGCCTGCCACAGATGCAGTGTTCGGAAACTACGCTGCGACCGTCAAAGTCCTTGCGCACAGTGTCGTATGCGTGGTTGGGATTGCACCGCCAATTTCAAGTGGAAAGCGCCTGAAACGGGTTCGAATCGCCATGCCACCAAACCACGCCAAACTGACACTTGGGAGAATTTCGTCGCCCATCTTGAACATGGCCAAGATAACTTGTATCACCTAATCTACGGCACCAAAGAGCATGAGACCGAATTCGAGCCTGCAAGGCATATTCCTCCTCTTGGTGATCAGGCAATGCAAACCGGTGACATGTATTGCGCCTCGGAATCCTCTTATTTATCTACCGCTTCGTCAGGCCTCGTTTATGAAGTTGTGGATTCCGAAAACACTACCCGTGAAGGATATACGCTTAGTTCTGAGGGTGTTGGGGATATCAGAATCCCATTTTCAGACGATGACGACAATACATTCTGGGAGTTTTCTCAAGATTCGAGTTTATATCGCCTTGCAACAGAAATAGCTCAATCGCTGTAAGGTTACCTTGAAGTCAAAAAAAAGTTAGGTTCACCCAACCGCCAGCAGACACCCAATTTAGCGGTGGGGACGGATCAACTTCGGGGTATATACATGTCCCTGCAGGCGACGAAAGTGGTCACTGCATTTCCTTTGAGGCGGGTGGGGAAACCCCTCATTATAAAGAAGAATTAATTAATACTCTTTAAATAATTAAATAGCCCATGATAGTCCATTTGAGATCAATCATCAAAGGAAGAACCTACTTCAATACTACCACCATGTCCGCCCAGGAAGCTCTACAGTTGATTATTATCCCTCATCGGCCCGCTAAGATTGAGGAGATTTCCTTGGATCTGGCCCCAGCCTTTCAAATTCTCCAGAAGTATCTTGATCCCTGTAACCAGACCACCATGTGAGAACTTCCGTACTAACCCAGTTCCTGCAGAGCAAGCGGTCTCAAAGCCGTCTGGAGAGGAAAAAAGTTCGAGGACCGGTATACACAGGTCGCTTTGTGCTTGTGGGAAAGCCTTGCGGCTTCGCATACCTTCTTCACGAGCGAAGCTTATGGCCTGTTCCACAAGACCATCCAACCGGCATTGAATGGACGCAAGGTCAGCTGGGGCACACACGCATTAATGGATCATTCGAACTTGAGCGACCGCCAACATCTTGAGTCTATTTTGAGTTCACCCGCACTTGAGGTCGCATTGACCAAAGTGGTGGAGGGTGGCACCGCAGGCTACTACTCCCAGTTCAACAAGGTGGTAACAGGTATTTTGAACGAAGAGCCCGGATGCGATGGATATTGGATCTCTCCTCTCATCGAGAATCCCGAGGACCAATTGCTTCTGATCAATTGGAAATCTGTCGACGTAAGAATCCAGTCTTTTCTTCTCCGTCTTCTTTTATCAAACCGATTATTGATATATGACAACAGGCCCACCATGAGGAATTTGAGAAGAAGCCCGGATTTAGAGGCTGCATCGATGCTTTACAGGAGTATTACAAAGAATTCGTTGTTCCCTGGCACATTACCGAGTTGAACCGCGTATAATATAGGAGGTAGATGTCTGCATCGCAGTTTGGAGGTTTGAAATTTGATGAGATAATGAGTCAATAAACTGGTATTATGTTGAGTACGCAGTATAATAAGGCAAAGGTGCCGTCGCAGGCTTCATTGATGGACTTTGATTTCCAACAGCAAAGCCAAATGAAATTATGATTTGAAGATAAATCATATTCATAAATGACTGTATACCATTGAGCGCTTCATAACCTTCCCCAGAAATTTGAATTTGAGATCGCAACAAAAGGCCCACAAAAGCGACCCGTTGAAATCGACCCGCGGGAGGCCATAATTCGACCGAAATTGAACCGGATCATTATTCAGTATTCTTCGCAGCGGGGCGTGCTGGAATCTGTCAATGCACAGCTGTATAGGCCAGTGGTCTCAATAAATATTTGAAATAAATACCTCCAGTGCGATCATCGAATTTCAATCGCAAGCAACTGAAGATGAGCTGCCCCAAATTCTTCGTTGTTGCACGCGTTGTTGGGCGAGACGGTGCTCTGCCCTTGGTAGGTTCTTCAATAGGACGAAAAGAGATACATGCTTACAAGTACACAGTGGAAAGACCGCCTTGTCGCCCTCTGCAGGGTCTCGGCAACAGAACCACTAGGCGACTCATATTACTGGGGCCAGGACCTGGACGGTGAGCCCGACACGCTCTGGGGCCTGGAGGGCTACACCCATCCGGTCGGATTCTTCCTCGGCCATGTCTCGACAGATACATTCAAGGAAGAAATGGCCAAGGTCGATGCGGATGAACTACTTCGACACCAACAAGGGCTTGCGAGCCCCGATTATGATCTCCATCACTATGACTGGGCGGGAGGCTGGCTCAAACGCGATGACGATCCAGACCGTGACTCGACTACCAGCCATGTAGCTGTCTGCCATTTCTGGGTCAAAGACTCGAGCCAGCGCGAACAACTCCTCCGGGAACTGACCAAGTTCGCGGCGGACCAAAAAGTTCCCAATGGTCGTGTGGGACCGCTGCAGAGTTGCGGTCTTCTTAAGGAATGTAGGGACGACAAAATGTTGACAATGTGGCTCCGGTATGTACAAGAGTGTGGCCGATCCAAGCAATCTCACTAATCTATGAGTTCGTCGTTTCTTAAGGTCCCGGACTGTCAGAGAATTCGAGGATCTTCATTCATCGGATTCGTTCCAATCGCTGCTGGCGACGATTGGCCCCATCGTGGCCAAGGTGGAGGTTCACAAGTCGTTATCATTCAATGGTCATTTGGATATCAAACCAAACCCTTGACATTGAGTTTGAAGTAGGGAATCGTGCTTTATAGATATGTCTAACGATTCATTTGCTCTGGCCGCCTCGGAAGAACCAGACTTTGTCATGTATTGATCAGTAAAGCTAACTGCGATCTTGTAAACAACGTACAATCCCTTTTTGAGCCAGGATCGTCTGATTGTACTAAATGGATCGTTTAATCTCATTGTTTTGGCTGGAACTTAGGCTAGTATTCTTAAGATTAATTGAATCAGAGACAAGTCCGCAGTATAGCTCGGAGATACATTTGCATATAAGTAGCACTTCGTATGCAATAGGCGTCGACAGCACATAAGGCCAATTTCTGTGTAATATAAAGTGAGAATTATGTCTAAGTCTATTTAATAAAACCATAAAGCATACAGAAAAACTCCAAAAATAGCCCGCGAATGGTTATATAAGTTTTCACCAGACGTCCTCCTACAGAAAATTTAGCATTTTGACAAAATATAAGCAAGAAATGGGCCAACATACCTGGTATCTTGCCAACCTTTTCAGTTCATGTACGGTCTCTTCTCCATTACACCATTCTTGGTCAAGTAGCCCACCAAGCGTATTCTGGACATCCCGAGCCATGCGAGAGGAGCCACAGACATAGACGGACCCCCCTTTCTCAAGTAGCAATGATCTAAGCTCCGCCTTGTGCTCAGCTAGCCGCTGCTGAACGTATACCTTTTTGTCAGCCGACTGCCTCGAAAATGCAGTATAGATTCTGAAATTGTTTCCAAGAATCTTTTCGTACTCCTGAACAGATAGTCAGTTGTGTTCTTTGGTCCAGTAGGATACAATATACCTTCCAATCATCTCGATAGATGAAATCTTCTTGTTCCTTGCGACAGCCAAAAAACAGGATCATCTTCCCGACTGCGATACCGGACTGAGCCTGATGGATTCTTTCTTGCACAAATGCTCGGAAAGGCGCAACACCCGTTCCAGGTCCAATCATCACAATGGGTCGATTGGTGTCACGCGGCATTTTGAAGCCCGAGCGCCGGATGTGGATTGGTAAACTCATCAAGTATTTGTTTCGAGGTCCCGTCAGAGAGTAAGTGCTTTCGTTTCGGGCTGGCTGTTCCCCATTCTGTAACCGCTTCATAGCCAGTAAGTAGTTGGATGCGACGCCCTTAAAGCAGTGTTGAGCGACGTCGATAGATTCAACGGAGGTCGTCAGAGATACCGAGTCTTTTTGCACGATCGACGAAGACGATATAGAGTAGTACCGAGGCTGCAGGGCCCGAATTCCTTCGATAAGAACCTCAAAAGGAATTGAGCTGACTGCGTTATCTGGGCTAATTGATTCGATGAGCTGAGCCAGATTGAGAAGCTTGCTGCTAACGCGTTCCGCGAATCCCTTTTTGTCGTTGCTGAGTTGCAAAAGAGTGTTCCTTTGTATATCGTCGGATACAAAGGCAGCCAGAGTTTTGAGGAACTGCCGCGAAATCGGACCACATATCTCCATGTAGTACCTCACGGCTGCATCATAAGTTGTTGGTGACGGCAAAGGAATTTGTTGGGCCGAATCAACTGCTGTAATACTTATGATGTTGTGTCTCTTCTCAATTAATCCGAACACTCGTAGAAAGCGATCGACCTCAGAGTCGGAATTTGAGGGCCAAATAGCGATGTGATCACCGGTTTCGTAGACCAATCCTGACCCGCGCAAATCTATTTCGATATGGAGGCAATTCCTATCTGGGGTCTCGAAAAGCTCCCTGGAGCTCAACACCTTTGCAACGAAAGGGGACTGGGGACCGTAAGCGGTTGAGCCTCCTACGAGTTCGCTTTCGCATCTCTCCCCCAGGAATACCGACTCAGGAGCGACCGGCTTTTCAACGATAGAAAAGCTTGGCTCGAAAGTCTCTTCTCGCTCCTGTAACGCCATGCAGCTCTTAAGCGCGTTCCACATGGTTTCCTTCCATGCTAGAAAATCGTCTTCCTGGGTCCCCTTTCCATCGTCGCCTTCTCCACGGCTGGTGATAGGTGTTGCACCGAGTCGTTGCAAGCAGTCGTCCACTTTTCGAACAACGCCGTTGAAATGCTCGTATGTACTATTGCCCAGTCCAAATGCTGCATATCTCATTGACTGTAGCGGGAAATCTTTGTCCTCGGAGAAAGCCGGCTCGTCGGAGGTGATAAACTCGAAAAACCGCGCCGCGTTGTCGGTGGGCTCCCCTTCACCATATGATGACAATATGAAGAGAGCGATTTTATCATCGGAAAAGTCGTTGAGCGTCTCATAGTCGTAATCATCCAGGTCAGCCACCATAGTGTTCAAGTTAAATCTTGAATGTCCCTCTTTAGCAAGCTTTTCTGCAAAATCCTGTCCGTTTCCCGTCTGGGAACCGAAAAATATGACGCAGTTCTTGTCCTCTTCCTCCATCTTCCGAACGACACATCTTCCCGTTTTCGTAACGGTTATTTCCTTTTTGGATACCTTTTCCGCGCCCTGCTTCCAGGACTTTCGGTTCCAGAAAGCAAACGTCGAAATAGCCGCAAAGACCAAGCAAGCAAAGGAGACTGCACTAAAATCGGCGACAAACTGCTAAGAGTTTCAGAACCTTTGTCATTTGGTAGTAGGTTAACTCAAATTGCTCACCTTCTGGTCGAAGGTTTGCGCGAGGCCAGGGTGGTCCGGCGGCTGGTCCGCAAACAATTGCGCTGGGCGTATGTGTTCCATGTCGAATTTCTTTCCTGGGAGTGTTTTCTCGAAATCTTTGCACTCTTGTTTAGATTACCACTACCAATCTTCAATCGACGAGGGATTTGCTTTCCAGGCGTTGGGCTGCGAAATCACCGAGTACGCGGTTTCATTTGGCCGAAGGCAATCTTATACTGACGGCCACCGACGTAGTCCAGGTAATAGAATGACTGCACTTGAATCCCCTGACTAAGAAAGTTAGGGACCCCACAGAAATGGTTTTGATAACTTCCCTTCGGCGTAATAACGGATAAGGTCCTCGCTGCAATTTCGGGTTATACACCACCGCATGCCCCTAGCCAGTCATGGGGTTTAATAGAAGGAACCGGTGAGGTAAACATGGGAGCGTTCTGCAGTAGAACAACTTAAAGATTGATGCAACTAACGGGTTGATTTCACATTACACCGAAAACCCTCCGCCTCCAGGTTGAATGTAATCTCACCAAGACATCTTGAGCAAGTGGCTTAAGGTTTGAGCTCTGGTTCTTGCCGAAATGCGGGGACTAGCTTCAATCTTAATAGAAACATACAGTAGTGACTGTGTGACAGAGCAGCGAATTGATAGCTTTCATGTGTTCCTTATTCTTCACTGTGTTTGTCACCGATGTTCCCCGCCAAAGCTTCAGTCCCAGATGGTCATGGTCAAAGTCACTATACTTTCCATTAAGCTGAACTACATTGCAATGTGGCTCTTTTCCATGAGGACGCCGCTTAGCCCAATTGCAAGGTGAGACTGATGTAAGAATTTGAGCTGAAATCTTCACAAGTTGATTGTTCAGTAAGAAATCTGCCACTCTTAAAGAATTTATGACTAAATCTCGACAACCAGGTGAAGTTACTCAGACGTTGACGGAAGTCATTGTATCCAATCTCAGGAACGTGTAGAGCTCCCGAAGGTGAGTCTACACTATTGGCATTTTAATTTATGAACGCTGAAGACTTCATACTTTAGGGAGATGGGGAGCGAGTTCTGAAGGTCATTGCTGTTTTTGCTAGGAGTAACTGCCGAGAGCAGTCTGCTATCTGACAGGGGTAGTGGTAGATTTCCATCTACCGCTTTCAAACAATAACTTGGCCGTCTCCGATAATATCCAAATACGCAATATACATCTGACGAGTGTTTACATCGGTCCCCAAATCCGCATGGAATACCATCCGCTTGCCATCAGCTGTCACCGTCATTCCTCCCGGCGCATATAGCATTCCTGTTGGCCCAAAGCCAGTAGAAATATCCGGATTGCGAGCTTTAGTATAAGGTCCGGTGATAGACTTGGATGTCGCATGCGCCACGACGTACCAGGGGCCAGCATAGCAATTGCGGCTGTAGAACAAGACATACATACCGTTCACCTTCACCAGGCTTGGTGCTTCAACCAGAGGTCCGTCCTCGTCACCCCGGTCGAGGATCTTCGTAGGGCTGCCGATGGGAGTCAACCCATCGGATGACATGCGCTGTAGCAAGATCGGGGTGTTCGTAAGAGGCGGAATGCCGTTGTTGCAGTTGCCGCCGTGACCCAAGGAATTACCGTCAATCTTGTAAACTAGCCAGCGTTCTCCGGTAGTGTCCACGAAGCCGGAAGGATCAATTGCGCCTCCTTGAGAGACCGGGCACGCAATCGGGCTGTCTTGTGGTGTGTAAGGGCCAGTTACGGTTTTGGAGGTGGCAGCGCCGACGCAGTGAGTGCTGCCATTGGCTATAGTGGCAGCGTAGTACATGACGAAGGTGTTGTCCTAATGAGGATCATGTTTATGAGTTTTCTTTTCTCTGTGTGGCAGGTGAAGAAATGTCTTACAATTTCACGAACATCTGGAGCCCAGACGTTTGTTCCATCACTCCATGCACCGGCGTTGGGAAGAGCGTCTTGGTTCAGGACCGTCCAGTTCTCGAAGTCATGAGATGTGGCAATCTGAACATTGTATACGCCATTGTTGGTAGCAAAGGCGTACCAGTCACCATCTTCAACTTGAACGACTGAAGGATCAGGGAAGTTGGCCGTGATAACAGGACCAATGATAGATGCGAAGGTTGAGGACAAATGCAGTCCAAGCAAAAAGAACAGAGGACGATGCATTTTGGGATTGATGAACAGAAGGTAATTTCAATATTATTGTTTACTGTAAGTAAAGGAGCATAGTTGTCTGCATACTCAGCTCCCCCGGAGTCTCGATGCTTATATAGTCGTATTCCGCCATGAGCACAACAATGACAAAAAGGGAAATCATACTAACATGCTCTAACGTTTGTATAGGTAGGTAATGTTTGTTTATTATTCAACGCGGGGTCAGCAAAGTGCTTGAGGTTTGGCCAGGAAAGTCTCATGATCATGGTGGAAATTACAATCCTAATTAGGGGACTTTCAAGCCATCCGGAGTTCCTGACATATCTCGGTAATGAGTTATGAGTTGAGAAAGAGCTAGTTTAGAGATGCTCCATATCGCCCAATGCGGGGAATCTGGGGAGACCCATAACTTAATGATGGGCTAATGCCATGGGGGAAAGCAATTTACCCCGACGTTCCCCGACGAGCGAATGTCTACATTTGGATCGGTGTTATGCCGGGCCAATGATGAGGGAGAGCAATTCAACCCGATGCTCCCCGATGAGCAAAGGTCTACATTCGGATTGGTGCATTGCTGATGTGGTACTGAATATCCAATAATAGAGTTCACAGCGATGTAGAAAACAAACTAATTAGACTATAGTCACTATACGGAGTAGTTTATGACTGAATCAGGTCAATATCAGCAGAGAAACCACGTCAACCACATGTTTTAACAGATTAACTGCTCTGAACTCTCAATATTCCCTTGGTGATCGTTCTATCTTTCCATGTTCCCCACTCTACTGTAACTTGGGGTGTCTGGAACCTCCTATGCTTAACCACTGATGTTGCAATAATAATTCCTGCAAGATACTTGCATACACCGGATTTCCGAATTGACTTGTTCCGCTCCCTGCTTGCATGAGTGAAAGTGGTTTATAATCAGCTCTCAGCCTCTCAGCCGGGTTGTCGTGTATACCAAGGTAAACCTTAGGAAACTTTCAGGTTGATTGACTATTTCTCTAGCTCTCGCGGCATAAGAGAGTTGATAAATAAGAATTTCGCAAGTCCTAGTGATCATTTCTGCCTTCCTCACTCTCTTTACCACCCACCATTTACACCACCAAATAACACCATCACAATGAAGAGTTTCACCAAAATCAAGAATGAGGAGACTCCCTCCATTGAACTGTCTCCCACACGAATCATTTCTGACATTGATCCTATGATCTATGGAGGGTTTCTTGAGTAGGTTTATTATCTTCCCTTCCGCCAATTGAGAGCCGCTTTATGCCTCTCTAGCTTGATTGATTCATCTAACCCCTACATCGTCTAGACACATGGGGCGCTGTATCTATGGAGGCATCTATGACCCCGACAACAAGCACGGCCTCGTGGACGAGAACGGCTTCCGCACCGATGTGATCGAATGCCTCAAAGAGCTCAAGGTTCCTGTACTCAGGTACCCTGGAGGCAACTTCGTCGCGACCTATCACTGGATGGACGGAATCGGCCCTCGCGAGAAACGGCCCAAGAGGAACGAACCGGCCTGGTTGACGGAAGAGTCGAATGCGATGGGGACTGACGAGTATATGAAGTTCTGCGAGATTGTGGGCACAGAGCCGTATCTCGCGTTGAATATGGGGACGGGAACGTTGGACGAAGGTTTGTTCGTTTCTTTTCTTTGCTCTTCGTTGTTGCTATTTATTTAAAACGTGGTCTGGATGTGACGAAATTGGGCTGATTTTATTATAAATACAGCACTTGCCTGGCTCGAATACTGCAACTCCGATAAAGATACGTACTATGCGAATCTGCGTCGTGCTAACGGGCATGAAAAGCCCTATAATGTCAAGTACTGGGCACTTGGCAACGAGACATGGGGGCCGTGGTACGTTTAATCTCCTTCCCTTATTTCAGTATATATATATTAATGTTAACTGAATCATATAGGCAAGTCGAGCAACTCAGCAAAGAAGACTACGCCAAAAAGGCATTCCAATGGGGAAAAGGTACGTCGATATACGAACGCCTCTACCCACAGCACCAACTGGAAAGGTTCTCGAGTCTGGACTAACAACGGACACATTCTCTGCGCAGCATTTAAACTACTCGATCCCACCATCACACTGATTCTATGCGGAAAGACTGGTTATGATGACTGGGACCGATATGTCCTGCAAGAGTGTATTCAATACACAGACATGCACTCAATTCACTTATACACCTGTGCCAACGAGTTAGTTACACCTTCTGATCCTTCTCCAAACTATTTAATTCTTTTTATTCTTTGCAAAATCTAATACCCCGAAAAACAGCCATCTTGCCAATGTTACCTCTCCGCTCTCAGCCGAACGCGCCATCGAAATCACCTCCTCACTGATTTCACTTGCCTTCATCAACCATACGGCAACATACACAGCTCCCAACTCGCTCCACTACAACAACAAGACGCGCCGCCAACCTCCCAAGATCTGTTTCGACGAATGGAACATGTGGGACGAGCACAAAGCCCCCGGCCACTTGGGCGGCGAACAGGCGTACGACCTCTCTGATGCCCTAGGGCTGGCGGTATGGCTGAATGTTTTCGTGCGTCAGAGCAAGCACATCGGGATGGCGAACATCGCGCAGAGCGTCAATGTGCTGGGTCCGTTGAGCACAAAGCGCGATGGGAGCGGTGTTGTCAAGCAGACGCTGTGGTGGCCCCTTTTACTTTTCTGTAAGTATATGCGTGGTAAGGCACTGGGTGTTCATTGGAGCGCTGGTACGTACGAAGGGAAGACGAGACCGGAGTGGATAAGGGATACCGAAGAGACCCCTTGGTTGGATGTGAGTGCTGCGTTGGATGAGGAGGAGAATATTGTCAATTTGGCAGTGGTGAATATTTCAGAGGATAAAGATTGGGGCACAGATCTTCATTTTGTTACTGGTGGAAGTGCCGGCAAAGCTATTGGTGGTGGAGAGGTGCAGGTGTTTACCGTTGGTGGACCAGGCACGAATATTCGAGACACTAACTTTGATGGCGTTCAGAGGATCGGGGTTGTCGAGTCAAAGTGGGACGGAAAAGGGCAGTTTACTTTCCCCCGACACTCCTTTACGTTGTTGAGGTGGAAAGTTGGTGCTTGAAATTCATTCCTATATTGGGATGGTCGATAACTTGGTTGCATGTAGCTGCTATTGTTAGAGTGAGTTCCCATGTGGGTATAGAATGCGTTTTATATATCGAACTTCTCTTCCCTGGTAGCATTCTAAGTATTCGCAAACGTAGAACAAGAGTGCAAGTCCAGGGAACTTGCAAACGCCGGCTTATATATTCATAAAACTTATTTACTTTGACTATTAGCAGTCTAGTCATAACAGAGTCCTAGTAGTCCTTCAACCACCTCACGTAACCAACCGATATCCTGACTTTCTGGCTCCCACGCCTTCAGCATATCAAGAACCAACAAAACAGCATATCTCCAGCGTGCCGGTAAGATCCTGTCGGCGAGTCGTAGCTCGCGAGAAGTGTTGATATTATTAGTTTGAAAAGTCGCGGTGAGTCTTGCCTGGAATGCTCCCCCATCCTCTTCCTGGCAATAGAGCTTCGTACCCAACAAGGCCAATGAACTTCTCGTGCAGCTGCGGATCGTTAGCCATGAACCTTGATGCCGGTGGAGGAACCCTTCGGCGTTGGTCTCGATTCGGTAAATCGCGTTCTCAAGATATTCTTTTGCCAGCTGGAGCGTGATTGCCGAGTACGTGGGACGGGTGTAATCAGAAGATGAAGGAGAGACGATAGCGTCAGTCGAATGACAGGGTTTGTAATTTAAGATAGACAAAATGGCTGGGAATCGAAGTAGTTCGATAACGTCGATTCGATGCCCACGAAGGACCCATGGAAGGATATCGCGCAGAGGCTCTGTGGATGTAGGTGAAAAACGCATTGGAGGCGGTAGCGATTGCATCCTAAAATATAGTCAATTAGTTAATGTGTTGTTGAAACAATGCAAATAAGAGACCCCTAAAACAATCATAAATATGGACTAGCGCACCATTGATCAAGTTGCAGGTCAAATTCCATGACGCTGTGTCTGAGGTCATAATCACTGTCAGACTGTTGCGCTGTTTTATTCCGTTTGCTGCCATCCTGGTTGCCGTAGCGATAGAGGAGGATTCGATATGTAAGTCTCTTTAAAGCGATCTCGCCTAGGTAGAAGAACCAGCCTGTGACCAAGTGAGCCTTGTCTGTCTCAAAGGATGGCGTGCTTCCGGGCAGTGTCCCTGCCGAATGTATGGCTTCTGGATCCTCTAGGTTCGGGACCGACGGGAAGATATGAGGATACTGAGTACTGTTCACCCCTGAGCCTGGTAATCCCAACTCCAGGCGGAGTTCACTGAATGGCAAATCGTGAGCCCTTGCAGAATGAGCGGGAAGCCAGTATGGTTATGAAAAACTTACACTTCACTCTTCAAACAGCTCCAATAGAGTGAGTCTTCCAAGGCTCTCACATCCGAGGATGCTTCGGGATTGTGTTCGGCGACAGCTTTGTCCCGGCTTTTGATGTTTGAGTCCAATCTAGTATCGATGAGTCCCCGGGAAGCAAAATAACCCAGGCATTGAGTCCCGGCTTGAACGAAGGCTTTCCACGCCGCCATAATTCGCATCGTATACATTAGATAGACGCCAGTCAAAAAAGCGCATTGAGCAGCCAGAAGAGTATTTTGGCAGTAAAGAGCTCCAATACGCCGTTGCGATGCGTGAAAGTAAAGTTCAGCCGAGCGAAAAGCGTATTCGTCGCGCAGGACGGAGATCTGCCCGGTTGATGCTCGATCTGCTAGAGAAACGGAGATTCTACTAATAGCCAGAACGAGAAGCTGAAAAAATTGCTCGTCAGAACATACGAGTTGGTAGCTATGCTCGCGCAGTATACTCACAATCAGACAGCTTTTTCCATCGCATTGCAATGGTGACTCCAGGAATTCTTGTGCGTCCTTTCTCAGACAGGTAGGATCAATGACAGGATTCTTTAGATTGTTGTTAACCAGGAAATTCTCCACCAGCTGCCGAACCACCTCCGCGTTGAGACTCATCACAACCTCCGCGTCAAGACTCGAACCGCACGAATCATTGTCGAGGGTCGTCATATTGCTGGATGCTTGACCCAGCAGTCCGATCAGTGATTGATTGGATGGAATCCCAAGTTCAGCAAGACGGCATTCAAACACGGGCCAGCGAAGCATAGCCTCAATACCCATTTCTGATGTCATACGAGATAAAATCTCCGACGAAGGTGGAGTATCTAAGGACGCCTGAATTCTGGCCGCATATTGATCGAATGGATATCCCGGAGACGGAATATCTGAATCTAGCACAAGTTGAAATTGACCATAGTCCTGGCTTTGCTTATTCGGGCCCGAGCTCAATGACGATAGAGAGACCACATCACCTGGAATTGGAGAGCCAAGCGAGGTATGGAGTGGAGGAGGACCGTGATGGTGGCGAACGAACCCATCACTTGTCAGTTTTTCTAATTTATTTGACTGCTTGTTCAGTAGGTGTTCGAGCCGGTCGAGCTGGTGAAGGATTGTTTGACTGGCTTGATCAAATCTATATTTATGATATCAGTCATTTTGACAAGGAAACCATTTTCACCGTTGCCTTAGCTGCCTTCCTCTCACCTACCTTGATGCATTTGGTTGGGAGTAAGTGCATTCTCCGCCAGTACTTTTGCAGAAGCCGCAGACAGGCCATTGGCTGTCACATTTTGTTTTTCTTGCGCGGCAGACCAGACAGGCATTGGTGGTTTTCGTGCGTTGATAGGATCCAGCAACGCGAACGGGCGTCAGATTATCATGGGAAGCTTTGCGCTTCCGTGCGGGTAATGGGCTCTTGTTCGTCATTCCATGAGATTATTCAACTATAACGTAGCGCAAATGGTCTGCTGTTGTTTCGCATTGGGTTTCATGTTTTTTCCGGCGTTGGATACTGCAATGATCAAAGTAATTCGAGTAGTAGTCTGATGAACAAGCAGAAGCGGGGAAATGCGAAGTTCGAGAACGCGGAGCAAAATCCGGGGAAGCTGGTGGGGATTATATTCGGTATCCACTATCCATTGGCTTGTGGCCGTCTGATTGGTAGGCCTTCTCTCGTGTTCTGATTAGTCGGTTTCTTGGATCTTCCCATGGTTGCTTGTTTGTGCCAAGTGCACACCCCATTAAGGAGTTGCGTGGGCGTGCATCTAAATCCTTGTGCCTGTCGCCAGGGGCCTGGCCCAGACCACTTCGCTAACCTCTCCCTCCCATTTGTACGGAGTATCCTCAAAGTTAATTTACGCCTCGTCAAGAATAATAACATTATTGGCGGGCACATGCTAATTCTCTGCGGTAGTATCAGATGTAATTAGCCCCTGAACCTTGGGGCAAGAGCAGGGTTCCATTGCTTGACCGTTAAGCCTAATTAGGTTAACCTCCCTGTTAATGAAATCCTCTGCGGCAAGTGCAGCCATATAATATAGAGCTTGAACTCATTATGGCTAGTGACGAAAGAAAGGCTTCTTTGAGTGCATATGCTTCAGCATTGATTCATCAGATTTAAAGGGTGCTGTTTCCTCCATGGTGGAAAGGTTAGTCCAACTACCCATGCAGGACTCACTTGTAACAACATTGCTGATAACAGCAAGGGCGAATTATGTCGGTTGCAGAAGACGATTGTTGCTTTAACTCAGTTACTACCTTTACCACAATGTGTCGACAAGTTTCTCAGCACCTGGTGACCTGTGGCAGCGGAAAGTATGTTTCCCTGCATAACGCAGTACTTCAATGGATGGCTGTTTCAAGAACCCTAGTGGACATATACGGACGGGAGGACCCAGTAGGAGACTTCTGCAAGCGGCTTTCAAGAGAAAGTAATACGAAGTCGTTTTACTGCTGACACAGTGCTTTTAGCCATGCTGATTGGGCTTGGTGCACTGTGCAGGGAGCATGCAGGCTTAGTGCTTTACTTAAAGAGGTCTGAAACTAGTAGCTAATTCAATTCAATTCCATGCATGGCAGCTCAGCTCGCTTAGGGAATCTAGGCTCAGTGATTTGGCCTAGAGGGGTGCCAACATAGTGATTTTAGGCATGCTGATTGGGCTTGGTGCACTCTGCAGGGAGCATGCTGCATGTAGGAAGCATACATGCTTAGTGCTTTGCTTAGAGAGGTCTGAAACTAGTGGCTGATTCGATTCGATTCCATGTATGCCAGCTCAGCTCGCCCAGGGAATCTAGGCTCAGCGATTTCGTGGCGTGGTACACTTGCCTAAATTTGTTAGCTATACAGCTGCAACTAAGTGTTAACAGAAGCTATTGAAATGTTGCTAGTTTCTTGATTCTAGCGTTCTTTCTCCAATCCTTCTTTCCTGTCTCTGGTTCTATGCACTCTTGTGGCTCCTATGACATGCGAGTGCAAGCATTCTCAAGCTGCTCTCCTGTCACAAACATGTATCATTTATGCCAGCAAACAATGCATCACAAATAATAGACCTCATACGATGTGCCCTCCCTCAACAGACAAATGAAGGGAAGCGACTGATATTCCAATCTGAAGCGCCAATCAGCAAACTAGCCTTGTATGTAGGTTAAGGACTTAAGGTAAAGTAGAGAATTCTCTGCGCCAGTTAGCGCAGACAGCTGTGTATCACAGGTTTCACAGCCAGACAAGCCTGCAGAAGATTCCTGATTTAGTAATTGTAAGATCCGAACGGCCCAGATTTGTTAAACTGTGGTTGGTTTTCAGTAAGAATTTTGATGTCTGAAGGCCATTTAGAAGGAACATGTCATAATACCCTACTTTAGTTACATTCAGCCAGCCATTTGCACTGTCAAGCAGGTGTTGGATTAATTGGCCCAAAATGTACATGCATTAAAAGCGCTACAGTGGGCCGGATTGTTAGGCTGTGGTTGATTTTCAGTAAGGATTTTGACGTCTGAAGACCATTTAGAAGGAGCACGTCATAATACCCTACTTTAGTTACATTCAGCCAGCCATTTCCACTGTCAAGCAGATGTTGGATTAATTGGCTGAAAATGTACATGCATCAAAAGCGCTACAGCGGGCTCTGGACACAAAAAAAAGAAAAACCATTTTCACAGGCAAACGAGTCATTGACCACCTTTTCCCTTCTTCTTATTGCCTCTGTTCGTGTATAAAAGGCCGTGACAGGTCCGCCCATCAAGATACATTCATAAGCTCGAGCACTACTCAATAGCCATAGGACCTGAAAAAATAACCCAAGTCCCCGAACAATGTCTACCGCTGGAGCACAGCAAATCCTCTTCCGTATGTTGGATCAAATGCTCCTTTCACCTTCTGTTTCGACCTGACAGATATAGGCACTGGCATTGCTGCGGTTAATTCAACCAGCCATATCCGTGTTTACTTCCAGGATGTCTACGGCAGTATTCGCGAGAGTCTCTACGACGGTGGCTGGGCCAACGGCACCGAAAAGAATGTCATCGGCAAGGCTAAGCTCGGCAGCCCCGTGGCCGCGACTTCCAAGGAGCTGAAAAACGTATGTTATCAACTGCCATTGGCTCTGCTCCGGACTAACCATATGGAGATCCGTGTCTACACCGTCACTGAAGGGAACACCCTTCAGGAGTTTGCCTACGACTCCGGAAGTGGATGGTACAACGGCGCGCTGGGCAGTGCCAAGTTCCAAGTTGCACCGTACTCTCGCATCGCTGCCGTGTTCCTGGCGGGAACAGATGCGTTGCAGTTGCGGATTTATGCCCAGAAGTCAGATAACACAATCCAGGAGTACATGTGGAATGGTGTGTCGAATCCCAAGTCTCCGATGCCTTTTACTCACCTGCAACTTAGGCGACGGCTGGAAGGAGGGCACCAACCTTGGAGCTGCCCTCCCCGGCACTGGTATCGGAGCCACCTCCTTCCGCTACACTGACTACAATGGCCCAAGCATCCGGTACACACCCCCATATGCAACCATTAATACGGAAACACTAACAAATAGAATATGCGCACAGGATCTGGTTCCAAACTGACGACCTCAAACTCGTCCAAAGAGCTTACGACCCGCACAAAGGCTGGTACCCGAACCTCGCCACCATCTTTGACAAAGCCCCCGCACGCACCGCCATTGCAGCCACCAGCTTCGGAGCCGGCAACAGTTCCATCTACATGCGTATCTATTTTGTCAACTGGGACAACACTATCTGGCAGGTCTGCTGGGACCACGGCAAGGGCTATCATGACAAGGGAACCATCACTCCAGTCATCCAGGGCTCAGAGGTTGCTATTATCAGCTGGGGCAGTTTCGCCAGTAACGGGCCCGATCTCCGTCTATACTTTCAGAATGGAACATATGTTAGTGCTGTGAGCGAGTGGGTCTGGACTCGAGCGCACGGGTCGCAGTTGGGCAGGAATGCTCTTCCTCCTGCTTAATTCTGTGTGTATTGTCATGTGTGCTGAGATTGAGACTGTAGCTAGTGAATGATTCTTGTAATCACTGCTTTTGTTTTTACATCTATTAGGGGTAAATTGAGGCACATATAGGATTACAAGACCTATATTATGAGAAGTTGAAAATTAAGGAGGATAATACATATGAAATAAAAGGATGCATTGCATGGATCTGCATGGATCTGCAAATTTAGACTTGCATAATCAAACCACAAAAATCGAATCCAACCCTCACCGAACCCGCAGTGGTTTGAATTTGGTGCCTAGCCTAGGGAACCGCACCGGTTTTGATTTCTCTTGGCCCTGAATCGAATCCGTTCGGGTAAACCATCGGTTATGGTTTTTGCGGGTTTAACTGTTTGGTTTAACCAACCCGCACTGTTTTGCTTAGAAATCACTCATTTCTAGGAATTCCCTACTCCCTAGTGATTTTTATATTACTAGATAGCCCCTGATTCAGGCTATCTAAATAAATAATTATTATTTAGAGATAGCTAGTTGTTCTTGAGATATAGGGGAATAATCATTTCTGTTATGAGTTGGTATGAAAGTGGTGCAGAGATATATATATAAGGGCACCAAGCTATGACAACCACTATGATTTTCAACCACCACCCATTCAACCCTATAGATATCAAATCGATATTTCTAATATACATTAGAATGATTATAATTATCATATATTTCATCTAAAAATGATAATTTTATAAAAGCATGCTCGATAGGCCCTACAGATAAGTGCCCCAGAGGGGGCCCCGCGGAAAGTGGATAAAGTTTTGTTACGGCACCAACACAGCCGCATGGCCTAAGGCGGATGCGACAGGCAGAATTACGGGATGCGGACATCCAATCACTCTATGAAACAT
>JACBAD010001982.1:0-67266 GCA_014281905.1 Aspergillus hiratsukae
TTGTGGGGGCGTCGAGGGAGGAGTTGGTGGAGTTTGAGGGGCAGGGGGTGAAGAGTACGCCGATGGGGAGGATTGCGGACCCGGTCGAGGTGGCCAGGGCAGTGGTGTTTTTGGGATTCGAGGCGACGTTCACGACGGGGGAGCAGGTTGTTGTTGATGGGGGGTTGGCTACGTTGCGGTTGCATTAGGTCTATCTAGATAGGAGACAGCAGCTGAGAGCAGGACTAGATGAATGAAGTAGAGTCTGTGCAACATCGAAGAGCTACAGTTAGAACCAGAGTCAAGCTCGTTTCTGTTGTGCAGCTCGACTCCTGTCGCTCAGCTAGTAACAGTACCTTCTCTTTTAGTCTATGTTTGACAATGTGAACCCATACACTCCAGTG
Organism: Aspergillus hiratsukae; assembly: GCA_014281905.1. Taxonomy (NCBI): domain Eukaryota; kingdom Fungi; phylum Ascomycota; class Eurotiomycetes; order Eurotiales; family Aspergillaceae; genus Aspergillus; species Aspergillus hiratsukae. The sequence goes on from JACBAD010001982.1 coordinate 384, forward strand.
TCATCTGATCATTAGTCGACTATTTTATACAAGTGAAGCACTGACAGTCATTATGCATAAGTCTGCGGAGATCATTCGGCGGTTCATACCACTTCTGGATACCGTCACCTCTTTATAACAGAGCAACAGGAATCACATAGGAGCTGTAGTCAAGAGCATTGACTTCAGTGGTATAACCTACAGAGTACATCAACTCAATGCAGGATGATCGCAGTCATTCAGATGGTGACGCCATTACTCTCTGTCCTGAGACATTCGCCTGAAGAAAACAACGATAGAAACCTTTCATGATCTCCAGAGATGCGATTGCCCCTACAATTGACACAAGGATATACCCGCTGCCTGCGTCGAACGGTCACACCAGGGGAAAATCGCAAGGTACGAATCTCCCCAACCCATACCCCAACTCTAACATCATACCTACGATGATATAAATCAACATTCCAGGTATCTGCAGCCCAGATAACCAGTCCATGCTAGCATTACGTAGTCTACAATCTACATGCCATGCGCCGTCATCCATACCAACCAACCAACCCGACAACATTCCATTCCATTGCAGATAAATACCTCACACTCACCCCGATACAAAATCCAGGTCTGGACTCTGACTGCACAGCAAACACAGATACTTAAATACCATTCGCCTTCCCACTCGCCAGACCAGACAAACCCCCGCACCAAAAATGAAATCAACCCTCCTCCTCCTCGCGCTGGCGGCCGCCGCCCTAGGCGCAAAAACCTGCACGCCTAGTTTCGATTACTGTGCTGAGAAGCTCATTTCTGATAAGGGTATACTTTCTGTCTCCCTCACGCGTCCATGTTGGCAGAGGCAGTACTAATGGATGCAATGCAGGCTTCACCGAGGCGGACCTCGAAGCTGTTCTCAAGGCGGAGGATCTGGAGACTGCGGACCTGAAGAATGTGCTTTTCCACTGCAAGAATCCTGGGGATGTGGGACATGCGAAGGTGTGTCCTAACGGGTGTAGGGACCCGGGGACGGATGGGAGTCATGATTGTTAGTTTCTTGAGTGATTGAGATACTGGTGAAATGTATGTTATGGAGTCCCTATATTGGTTACCGGTGAAATTATGTGGCAAGGTTGTTATATTGAAGCTCGGTATATAACTTAATTGCTTTGGCAATTTTGTCATGCAATATTCATCACTCGTTTCAAATCACGCAGTGAAAGAGGTTTCACCAGATAATCATCAACGCCCGCGGCAAACGCCTGTTGCTGCATCGTCGCCGACGCGACTCCCGTCACGGCCATGATGGCAGCCCGGGGAAGGGAATTCTCCTCCTCGTACTCTCGAATCTTGCTTGTGGAGCTGATCCCGTCCATAACTGGCATTGAAACGTCTATTATGCGTGTTAGCGCGTCACAATCTCAAAGGACGACGACCTACCCATCAGGATATAGTCGAACTGGCGCTCGGACTGTCGGTACTTCTCCAGCGCCACCAGTCCATTATTCGCTGTCTCGTAGCTGCACCCGATGCGACGCATAAAAGTAGCCAGTATCTTGAGATTGATGTCATTGTCGTCCACAATCAGGACATGAAGGTCCAGCGTTTTCGAGGCCTTGGGTGTCGAGGCACGGAACTCGTCCACGCTTCCCTCCACCACCGGTGGTGACTCAATCTGTTGTGCCAGAGCAAAGGCTTCTGATAAGCTGCGCTCGCGAGATGGGATACCGCGGGTACTATCCATATGACGCGACCCTTCTGGCAAGCTGGAGACTGTATGCAGCGCGCCGATGATTTTTCGAGGCGTGAGTCTATCCTGTTAGTCTGATTCTTTCTCAAAAGTAGGTGCTACTTACGGTTGAGGAACGTAGAGGATGTCAACCCCTGTCATAACAGGATCGGTGGGAAGGTTACCAGCATGCTGTCCTAGTATGACCAGTGCCCTCAGTTCTGTAGTTATCGGATCCTGTCCTGCCATCTCAGCCAGACTGCTTTCCTCGACGATGCCGATATCGCCGGTCGCTTGGGATAAAGTGTCGGCAAAGGAGACTGTCCAGCCAGGCTGGCCGAGGATTGCATTACTCAGTGCGCTGCGAACAGACAGCCTCCTCTTCGCGTCAACACTCAGTCTTCGGCTTGACCTCATCATATTTGAAAATACGTTCAGTCCTACCAGACTAACTCGAGAGACTGCCCCACTCTGTGGTTGCGCTTGCCCAGACGCACCTTCCACCAGCGTATCGACTGATTCAACCGGAATGTACGCATCGAATTGAGTTCCGGTACCGACGGTGCTCTTCACGTCAATCTGGCCGCCCACATTTGTCAAAAGCCGGTCGACGATACTGAGTCCTAGGCCAACTCCTTCAGTTAGGATGTTCTCTTGGGTGAATGGCTGAAACAGTTTGTGCTCCAGATACTCCGGAGAGATGCCACATCCGGTATCCGTGATCGTCAAATGAGCATACTCCCTCTTCGCGCCGCAAGTTCTCTCCGTCTTCCTGGCGAGGGTGACCTCAATGAAACCAGACTTGGTGAACTTGAATGCATTGCCAAGCAGGTTCATGACGATTCTTCTCCATCCGCCAGGGATGGATCGCACTCTCCAGTCTCCTGGCTCAATCCGGACAATCACTGATAAGTCGTTCGATTCCTTGGCGTTCTCTGTGCCCTTGGCAGATCTAATTCCCACCGATGGCCCGCTGGGCAGATACCGGCCGGCGACTTGGGAGGCGTTAATCAGGGATCGGTGACCTGCATATAGAGTGTCCACCACATCCTCGACCAGAGTGTCCAAATCGAATTCGCTCGTTAGATCGGCGAGGGAGGTTTCAGTATCCCCATCATTCTTTGCGTCCGTGCTGGTCAGGTTGTTGATTTTCGTAAAATCCAGCCTGCATGGATGTTAGTGAGATCCTTGCGTCGAGCTGCCAACTTACAGATAATTCAGCGTATCCAACAGTGTCAAACCACAAGTCTCAACCATCGTGAGCATATCCTGCTGAGCCGGTTGAAGATCTGTGGTGTGCAAGAGCTCTACACTGGCAAGCATGCCATGTAGCGGTGATCTTAGCTCATGGCTGACAGATGACAGTAAATCCGATTTGGACTTTTCCGTCGCCTGCCAGTCCATTTGAGCTGCTTCCGACACAATTGAGTCACCGTATGCTTTGACATAGAACAAATCGGTTTGTTCAAAATGCCGTTGACTGTCACATGTCCACAAGAGTGCACCGGCCAACCAGCGCGACGTATTCCAGTTCCACATTGGGAGAAAGAGGAGTGACCTCGCCTCTGGAAGGTCTTGTACCAGGCGAAGAATGATCGCGTGATAACGCGAGCCCTTTGCATCCGTGCCATGACCGCATTTCTGACTAGTACAGTCCATGAGGGTGCGGGTATTGAAAATGGTGCCTTTGGGGTACGCCACAAACAGATCATGCAGCAAGCCTTCTGAAATTGAAAACTGTGGGGAGGTACAGCGATTTGCAGATTCCGATAACGCACAGCCCAGAGGCTCGCATACCCTCTCTCGCCAAGGCCCGACTGAGGATAGGCCCGGGGAGTTGATGCCAGAACCGCCGTCTTTGGAGAGCATTTCCAGATCACTCAGGCTAGCAGAGCATGAGCTAGAGACGTTAGGTTGATGATGAGCAGTGTCGGGTGAGACGAACCTTCGGGCGTTACTTCGAGTGGCGTCTAGAAAAAGCACGCCGTCCAGCTCCATACATTTCTGGAGCAAAGCACTAGCACGGGAGAACAAAAGGGACATCGAATGGGATACAGTGCTCCCCTCGATAACAGTCACCGAATTTCTTCTTCCGTGGATTCTTGAGAAGAACTGACTTGGGGAGGCCCCAGGAGTTTGAGAATGTGTGTATTGTGGCGAGCTTACGCTACCATTCTCAGAGATCAAAAGGTCATCGATACCAGGAAGGTATGACGGCCGTCTCTTGGCGTGATAGTCTTCAAGGCCAGGGACGACCTGACCGCTGACAAAAGTGGTCAGACCATCAATGAGGCGCTCTGCTTGAAGGTGTTGCTCTCCAGCCGAGCTATCCTCGATGGCACGAGCGACCAGATCTGCAATCTCCTGCATGCTTGCGACCTCGCTATCTCCAAAACCCGGATGTGGCGTGTTGTCGACGACACAAACAGCGCCAACAGTATCTTTGTTCGCACCATGGATCGGGACCGCTGCGAAGAACTGCATCAGGTGGCCGTCAGAATGATTGTCCTGCGCGAGATCACGTATGACGCATCGGGCGCTGTTGGCAACGACGCTGGAAGTATCGATGACATGAGCCTCAACCAGGCGTAGGCTCAACACCTTTACTTGTTGCTGAACCTCATCGTCGACGTCAACCCCTCCTTCTTCCTCTAACAGGAGAGAAGGTGATGCTTCCGCAATGATATTTGGTTGTCCTCGCTCGAAAAGGATCATAAACGATTGGCTGCAGCTGAGCCGATACGTCGCCAATTGTGCGTAAGCAGTCAAGGTAGCGGCACTTGGCTTGTCTCGCCTATGGATTGTACTTCGCCCGCTAGTCGACTCGGGAGCCTCGTTGATCCCATCCCGAGAACGGGACGAACAAAACCTATCCAGTTATTCAGTCAGTAGAGACTCGTTCAACGCAGAGTGAAACATACTCCTCCTGCTCCAGGACCGTTCCAGGGGCAGTGCTCAGCAGAGGTGACACCGCACAGCCCGACAGTGGCATGATCGAGTTAACGACGCATCCTACACTTGGTCGAACAACCTTGCCCAGAGACCAGAGATCGAGGCAGCACGGCAGAGACACAGCGAGCCGTTAAATGATGATAGACAGAGAGCGCATGTCGGGAAATTCGGCGAGACCGATGAAGATTTGAAAGATTCTTCAAACTGTGGGGGAGAATATCTCCGAGTCTAGGCATGGCCAAGAAAAGAATCAGCAGATAGACCAGACAAGCGAGTATCTGGTGATTCGCCGTTCACCCATCTGTGGTGCTCACGGCTGGCTCCGGTCGATCGCTGACTTCACGATTCGACCATGGTTCATTCTTGTAATGTCACCCTGGTGCCAAGTAATTCCGGCCGAAACTCACAGCCAAGGCCGAAATTTGTCGGGAATACGCCCCGGGCGCTCAGCCTTGGGATCCTTTAGTGGACGATGGATCGAACGTTGTAGTGTTAGCCATCAAACAGTGAGTTTCTTCCCTTCCTGGAGAAGAAGTGTGAAGGAACCGAGGGAAAATCGTGACAAATCGATACATTCGACAGTTTGGTTCGACCAGAGAAAGTCATCATCATCATCAATGCAGACTCGTACCCGGTAGATAGAATGTTTGGTTCCAGCATCCTCTCCATCATGGGCCTTGGATCGGTCCGGAGATACTGTTTTTGCGAGGATTGCCGCATGCGGAAGGGGGTCGGCTACGAGTCACAGCGTCAAACTGAGAATTATTCCACAGAGCATGAGTTGTATCATTCGTATGTTCATGTTATGAAGAGAATGTTAACATTGAAGGTATTACTCTAGATATTGCCAGTTTATAAGGTCTTAGGTGACCAGTTGTTTATAAACTTGTATGATAGCCATGAATATATATCATCGACTTTTCCTTTATGTCTAGTTTACTTCTAGCTTTCTATATTGAAGTAGATAGTTCTTTAAATAAATGGTTTCTTTTAATATATACTTTATATGTTTATCTAGCTTTATAAAACTTCCTTAGGTAGAATATAACTAGACACTATCTCCCATTTGATCTACCTAAAATGGCGAGCAATTCTACAGATGAAGCTCCGCCAGAGGTTCATCATTATAGTCACATTAGCAAAATGCCGTAGGATATTCAAAAGTTTGTACTGACTGAGCTTCTGCCAGTCCTCTACTAACTTTCTAGTTACTAGGCGCAATGATACAAGATATTCTTAAGATATGATCAAGGCATCTGGCTGACTGATACAATTGGACGGTATCCAGCATACCGGCAAATGTGAGACCCTTGTCCAAAGACGCCATCACGAGATAGTCAGTCTCTGATTGTTCCAATCCCAACCCTAGACGCTTGTTCGCTTCTTGTAGTACTTCCTTTGGGATACTTGTCGCTGCCGTGAAGGGGGATCGTCTCGAGGGGTTGAGGTCCGAGGAGCACCTTCGGAAAACATCAGGTGCAGGTCAAGCTCGGTTTGGCTGAGCAATTGGGTCATCCGGTCATGCAGAACATCCTCGAAACCAGGCTTGAACCGTTGCGACCGCGAACCAGACAACTGTAACGTTCTGCCAAATTGGTCGACGTTGGGCTTCGGAGAACATCATAGGCCAGTCTGAGGAATTCGCACAAAATGCAAGATATCACAAACCAGTAGGATCATAATCAAAGTCTTCCCGCTCATATCAGAAAGTGTATGACTTCATATCGGGATCCAGAACCTTGGCTGATAGATGGGTTCGTCTGTCGACTATTCCTTATTAGGCAGATCTTGCGGCATGAATAGACGAGACAATGATCAACAGAGCAAATCCCGTGAAGGAAAACGGACTGTTATGAAAAGTAATCACCTAATCACTCTCAGTGGATACCGGGGAAATTCCGGCAGTAAGGTGGGTCTTCGGCGGATTCCGATTTACTCCCCTTTCAAGGTCCGACCATGGCTTATGATGATATCTCACCATGCTGAAAGCAGAAGACTGCTCCCCGTCTCTGCCATGAAGGACAAAATATCAGGATGGGACTCAATCATAGTTCGCAGAAGAGTGTATAGCCTTTGAAAAGCAATTATCGCCCGCAAATAAAGCGTAAAGAATACCAGCAAACTTTGCCTTGTATGTGTTGAGGGTATCAGCAGTCTGGGGTTGATCAGAAAGTGCCAAAGCTAGAGCATGGCGCAGCAAAACCAAAACCAACGATCAGCAGATATTGAGAGAAATGACCTAGTCCTGCCGGAATTACACTGCCTGCGAGGGGTTCATAGTGGGTTGGATAGAGAAAAATGCCTCAAGATCCATTGTGGAAAAGTCAAAATCCCATCCCAGGTCCGACAGATTGAAATCCGGAAGATCCTCGCTGCTCCCAACACTAGCAGAGGCCTCCGGGATATCGGTTTGCAGCGGGTTGACTTGAATGTTCGGCATTGTGGGCAGGTACCCTCCCAGAAATGTGTCGCCGGGGAAAGCTTCACGCATAGAATTTGCCTGGCTCGATGCTACACCACTAGGATAGGGGTGAGCTGATGCCGAACCCATAGAGTTTGGTGCATATGCCTGAGACTGGACAGGTCCAGGTGGCACCCATTCATATGACGGGTGGATTTTCTTCAGGACAGTTTGCACAGCTGAAATAGAGCTGTTTATGGGATCGCCCGGCCGCATGGCTGCAAGACATTGGAGGCCCACGTGAACCCATGGAAGGTGTGTAGCAGCAACTTTCTCATTATACATGAAGTCGTAAATAAGTGCAAAGCAGGCGCTAGTCAGGAAGAATCCATGATAGCGAAGTTCCTACCACATGTTAGCCCCGATATGTAAAAATTCGGTGTTCAATACAAAGAAAACATACTCGAACAAGATCATTGACTATAGCGGCTTCACATAAATGATGAAGAGTTCTGCACGCAGCGTGGATCGCGTGGTCACACGCCTCATTTAGCCACGCCGGCATTTCCGTCGGACGTTTAGTTGTGTTGGGACCAGTCTCGGAAGAAGACTGTTTCATACCGCGCTGCCATCGCCCGCGAAAGATCAAGAACGGCCGAAATGTCAAAAGGATGGTGTGGTAGTATACTAACTTTCTTAGCTTGTCAGTCCATGACTCCGCCTGTCAATCACTTACGGGTTATGAGAACGGCCTGCCGAAGTCCGACATCGCCCGGTTGGGGGGACTTGTCAAGCCCAAAGCCGAGTGCAAGCTTCATCTTCTCGTCGTAACAACGAAGATCTTCTGAGATGGACCTGGCCAGCTTCCACATTTGCAGCAATGAGTCGTGTGGTCGGCCGTAAATTTCGTTTGCTGAACGAGCCATGACATTTGTAAGGTGAATGAGAACGAGGATGAACGGATCCTTGGGAGGAGTAATGCCAACGTCCCTCAACGAGAGCGAGCTTGGGCGACCGAGATGAAAGCAAATCCAGCTAGCGACCCGTCAGCAGAGCCATTCTACAAAAGCAGAATCAGTGAGCAGGAACGAACGTCTCGTAGAAAAACAAGGACCAAAACGTCAATCGTCTTTGCTCCACTATCTCCCTACCCTCTCCTCCTTCAGTCGGTGATTCCTTGTGCAAGCCAGCTGAAATGGCCTTCCTCGAAGCTGCGCCCAGATAGAGAAAGGAAGAATTTGGGCGACCTTGCTCAGTTTGAAAATGGGCGTGCTAGCCGAGCGTCAGGCATGAAGTTACGGCACTGGGGGCAGAATACTTATCATCATCAAGGACAGCTGTACAGTCTCGAGATTCACCACGTCGTCCAAGGATAGACAAGATGCCTTGACACGCTCAAACAGAACATCTCCCCAGCGATAATGCTGCGTGCCCAGGGAGCCCATGGCCAAAGCCACCAATAAGGTGGAGTTGGCACAGGTATCAGAGCCGGTACCAGAGGAAGGGCTATACAAGTGTTCTAGCTGGCGCTCATAAAGCTCTTTGGACCAGAATGGTACCAGATGGTACAGCGTTGACAAAAATCGTTGCAGAAATATTCTGGCGAGTTCATAGGGCAAGAACATCACCGGTGTTGCTGTGGTACCAATCCCCTTATTGGGATCATGCGTCTCGGCTGGAGTTCCGAAGAAGATGCCCCGGACACTCAACATATCAAGCCCAGCCCCAGCCTCTTCGACTTCACCATGCGGCTCATCAGGATGAGTGGTTTGATTCGAAACCAAGCCCCGGTAAATCTCATGCATAAGAGTGAAATGGGACGTCGGCCCATAGTATAGTTGCACCTTACATGACGGAGATGCCATGTGCGTTGCCGAAACGCTGTTGTGGAAAGTATAGCTGGCGGATTTGTTCCGGCGGCCTAACGGCTGGGGCAGCGGTGATGATGGCTGACGTGCACCAAGCTCAGAGCGCGTGGATTCATGGGAAGTCAATCGTTCTCGTTCGCCTACAGCGCCATGTTGCCTTTTCTTGCGCTGTCGGATCACATCCCGGTAGACACATGGAGTGTTTCGCACCCGACAGGTCTTGCAGGGGTTGACTCCATCACACTTGATTTTTCGCTTTCTGCATTCTTGACAAGCCTTGGGTATTCGCCAGCCGGATGGCTCGAACGATGGAGGGTCTTCCGCCATCAGAAAGGCACTGGAATAACCGGTCCCTATATGGCGGGTCGTTCTCATTGCATTGGTCCTTACGTGTCCATCGCGGGAGAAGATTTCCGGATTTATATCACGTGATTCTTCCGTATTTCCGCGCCCGCCAACCACGTTGCTTTGATAAGGTACTAGTACTAACTACATTGAGGTCGGGCCGTCGGGGCGCTAAGACGTTGTGAGGTCTCTTCTTCCCCAGTCGATAACACCCAGGAGGTTACGGGAGGGTTATTATGCTTGAGGAGCGAGCCAGGTCTCATCTGTTACTGCTCACGGACTATCCCACCAGGAATAGCCACGACTCCACGTGCTCCATCTTTTATGTATGGGGAACCGCAAGCTCTCCACAAGAGCAAAGAGCAATTGTGGGGATGCATAGAGTATAATATAGTAGCTTAGCAAACCGCCAATACGACTTTAGCTGAAGCAATTAGACTGAGGCTGCATGCCAATGCCTGGTGGTCGACTCGCACAGCTAGATCCTAGCGATCGGAGTGACTAGGAACAGGAGCAATCTATTGTGAGCCGATACTGTACTGAGAGGGAACCTTAGTGTGATGGAGGAAGGTAGTCCGTTCTTCGGACTTGATTCAACCTGGAGAGCCTGCACTGGTTGCCTGACCTCGACCCTCGGATCAAGATGATGAGGATGACGGTACTCCGTATCTCGGAGAAACTTCATTCAACCTGGAGAGCCTGCGTCTGATGCCTGACTCTATTCTCGGGTCAAGGATGATCAGAGGTCGCTTGATTTGCTTTATCGCCTTTCTTTGATTTCCTTTGTCCCACGAGTATCCCAGATGCCAAGGGCCCAAGGTACGCCTTGCCCTTAGCCCGGCTGGGGGATGGGATTCGATTCAAAGCGAGAATGCGAAGTGCTCGGGTACCATGGCAGCTTGGCAAGGATGAGCGACGGAGCGGGCTGAGACAGGATAGGATAAGAATTTCATGCTGATGCAGGGTCTGTATCTTTTTTTGGCTAGACGAGGGAACCGACAGCACCGTGCCATTCGCAAGTAAAAAAATGATATGACTTGGTTGACTATGGCGAGGAATTGAGGAACCAAGTTCGCCGACCGGAGGTTTGGACGGATTCGGCGGATGATCTCTCACCCACCTCAATGAGGGCAGCGGCTAGTTAGCCAATTCAGTCAACTCCATCGTCAAAATGTCCTTTTCCCCAGGTCCCACACCTGGTGCTCCCCGATGGTTCACAGTCATTGGTCACTTTATCAATAGGTCCATAACTCATTTCCGGGGTTGTGGCGGGCCCGGGGGTGAAGACTGAAGAGGCTAAGAGCACGGGGAGGAAAATGTCTGCCAAGTCACGCGCTTCGGCCGGCTAAGCCACACGGACTCCTGGTGTTTTTTTGACCAGCGCCACCTCTCGTGTTCTCACAAGCATCCCCCGATTCCGCACTACGGCCGCCAGTCTGCTTGCCGTTGCAGGGGGATGCAGATGATTGTGTATCAGTGAGTTCTATGGTTGTGTGCCTCATTGCCACACTGCCTCATCCTCTGTCAACGTCAGCAACTCAGCATGAGGAGGGTTGTCCAGGTAAGTTTACAGTCCTCACCACAAAGGACAAGTGGCTTGACTAACTCAGAGCTTTAAACTCGCAGTACTGACTCCTTCGCATACACTTGCCTAAGCCGATTGATATTTTCGACCTCGGTACACGCCAAGGCTGCTTTTTGAGTTCTCGCCAAGGGAGGGATAGTCGTGCAGCCGGATCCAGATTGGACAACAGCTCCGGGCCAAGAAGAGTCGCTGAAACGTTAATAAGACTAGAACCATTGGATTGGTTGCTGGTTCTCTTGGAGCGAGGGTGCTACCGTGCTACGCCGCTCATTCGCCATATGCTCTCTACCGGTACCACCAACCATGGTCTGCGTGCAAGACGGCCAGTGCGTGGTTGACAAGAGTGGTCGTGCCAAGCGGCTAGGTGGAATTATGAATCATCAAAGTGCGTACGGAGACTGCAGAGACAGCGCCTCGGAATTTTGAGCTTCGGCCTGTCCCACACTGGTATCTGCCGCTGTGACTACCGCGAACCTATGCCATCTCTTTAACCGGCCTATTTGCGTAACAGTGACTCGTCCATTTGAAAGCTGACATACGCGAACCAGATTTCGTTATGAGCACTACCCCACATTACAGATCTAGATGACCCCGGATTCAAGATTCTGTCCCCACGCTCTTCCGACAGTCCTTCCCGTCCTGACGTTTCGGCAAATCCGAGTCGAGGCTCCTATCCGACGTGAGATCAAGCTATAAATCAGCGGTGCTGCAGAATTCCGGGGTATCTCATTGTCGCAGGGATCAACATCCTCATCAACCCTTGACAGGTTCCGACTCCTTTTATCTCGTTGTTTACCAAGTCGGGGACGATAATCTTTCGCAAGTCATGGCGGAGGAAAAGGGCATGTCTCAACACAAAGAAGCTCTGGCCCATGAGTCAGCTCATGAGGCTGCCAGCCGTGGTCAGGTTGCAACCGACCAATATGGTCGACCTTTGGTCGAATTCGACCGTGCGGCAGAATCTCGTCTTCGACTGAAGATTGATCTCTGCATCGTTCCTACTGTCTCCATTCTTTATCTGTTTTGCTTCATTGACAGAGCAAATATCGGTATGTTATTCCTCCACCTACCTATCTTACTTGCAGCCTTTACCGTGGCATTCTGGATCTGACCGACCATCCTTTCTCAGGTAACGCGAAGCTCGCCGGGCTCGAGAAAGACCTTGGCATGAAGGGCTACGACTACAACTCCCTCTTATCCGTCTTCTACATCAGCTACATTCTCTTTGAAATTCCGTGCAATATTGCCTGCAAGTGGATTGGCCCGGGCTGGTTCCTCCCCGCCATCACGTTGGGCTTCGGCATCTGCTCACTTGGCACGGCGTTCGTCCACAACATCCATGCTGCGTCAGGAGTCAGATTCTTGCTTGGCATCTTTGAAGCAGGTATGATGCCCGGGATCGCTTACTATATGTCTCGGTGGTACCGTCGAAGTGAACTTGCCTTCCGCCTGTCACTTTACATTGTCATGGCGCCGCTAGCCGGCGCGTTTGGTGGTCTGCTGGCCTCGGGTATTCTGACTCTGGATCATTTCGGCGGCCTGCACAAGTGGCGCATGATTTTCGCTATCGAGGGCATCATTACCATCGGTCTCGCGATAATCTCATTCTTTACTCTTACCGACCGGCCTGAGACCGCTCGCTGGCTGACGCAGGAGGAGAAGGACCTGGCGATCGCTCGAGTCAAGTCGGAGCGTGTCGGAACCACGGAAGTGCTGGACAAGATTGATAAAGCTAAGACACTCCGGGGTATCTTCAGCCCCGTGACCATGGCCACATCGTTCATCTTCCTCCTCAACAATATCACTGTCCAAGGCCTAGCCTTCTTCGCTCCCACGATTGTCAAGACCATCTACCCCAACAACACCGTGGTGTCTCAGCAGCTGCACACTGTTCCTCCATATGTCGTCGGAGCGTTCTTCACTGTGTTGTTCCCCTTCCTCAGCTGGCGATTTGACCGACGCATGATCTTCTTCGTGATTGGGCCCCCTCTGATGATGACGGGATACATCATGTTCCTCGCCAGCACTGACGCCATGGTCCGCTACGGCGCGACTTTTTTGATTGCTAGTGGAGCGTTCGCCTTTGGCGCTCTGTGCAATGCCAATTCATCGAACAACGTGGTGTCCGACACGGCACGGTCATCGGCCATCGGAACGACGGTGATGATGGGTAACATTGGTGGGTTGATCTCGACCTGGTCGTTTTTGCCGTTTGATGCTCCTAATTACCACATTGGCAATGGCCTCAACCTGGCCACCTCCTCCATGACGATGATTCTCGGAGCATTGCTCTGGGGTTGGATGCGGTGGGATAACAAGAGACGCGAGAAGGTCGACGTTGATCAGGCTCTGGCTGGCCTGTCCCTGCGGCAGATCCAGGATCTCGACTGGCGCAATCCTGCTTTCCGTTGGCGTGACTAACTGTGATGGTTGTGCCGTTGAACGGATGCCTCAACTGGATAATCACTTTTACTCGTTGTATTATGAGATAGCGATTGGTTATATACAAATATGAATTTGACTATTAAAGTACGATATATCTCTTATCTCCTCCTCAACCAGAGCACTTAGTACCAACCTAATTTCCACGGGTTACATCCCGCCCACCCTTGTGGAGGTTGCGATAGACCAATCAGAGTAGGTTGGTTTATCACTCCCATCCTGTGACATCCCCCGCAGGGTGACCTCTCCACTCTGTCAACCTTTCAACCCCAGACTCGAGCTTGCCAGGGCCCAGGGTTCAGGGCCCAGCAGGCACCAGCCAGTAACAATGGCACCGACTCAATTCATGTGGCTAATCTTCGGAGATACCGACGGCCCAATCCGGCTAGACACCCGGTGAACCCTGCTTTCTTGCGATGTCGGTGGAATCCCTGCTTCATGTTTGATACGTACTCGCGCCGTCATCGACGATCTCTGTCCCTTCGGAAGAAGACGGACTCGGTATCTCTCCATGCCGTTCTTTGTAGTAGGGTAGTAAGCAGCACTGACTCGCTACAGCGGGGCTTGTGCTGATGGGACAAGCATGATTTGAGTGCTAATCCCAACGCTTTCATGGGTTGCACGTAATGCTGATGCTGACTGGCAACAGTCAGATATCCTCATGCGACTGGCGAATCAACATGTCAATTGGAACCTCCGAGAAACGGAACTTTGAGAAGGGTCCGAGTCTAGATTGAGGCTTGAGTTAAAACATCCCGATGCTGTGAGGCATTTCCCGTGCCAAGGGTCCATCTTGTTTCGGAACTTGACCGAGCCCTCATAATGCGGGATGAGCCAGAGAGACGCCGTCATGGACTTGTTCGTTTCATCATTTCCATGAGTGTCTGGAAAGGAGAATGAATATGAGAGCTGTCTGTTGATGAGTACATTCACCTCTTGAAAAGCACTCAAAACGCCGAGACAAAGTATTGACTTCATGCTGAGAGCCCGAGACTGGAACAAGGCTTTTTGGCGCAGTCAAGAGCTCTCAAGCTCTCGACTCCAGACTTCTTGACTAAACTTTACGTGGGCCGAGACTAGGCACAAACCACACGCTCTTGGCATCCCATTTGGGTCATTCGGCCACCTCCGTTTCTCAACTATCCAATCCAACCACCACTGACAGCGAGACCCAAACTCCCAATGGCAAGGATAATGCATCCTTCTCCGGGATATCTTCGTGTCGGCTATTCGACCAAGGTTTGTGAACTTTGTGTCTGGCTTTACCGTCCTGATCTCGGAGATTTCAACCCCACGTTTCTACTCCACGTTTTCTCCGCAGGGTTCATGCATGGGGTATAAAGCCAGGGAGTGATGGTCTGTTCATCCTTGTTTGTCCATCACGCTCATCCTACTTTTTCCCATCTCTTCCACTTTCTATTTTAAAGGACGAGACGATGGCAGGCGGTCCGAAGAAACCCGTCAACATCTTCCGGCTCAAAAACCTCGACGAGCCAAAAGGAGTCTTCAACTGGAGGCTATGGTTCGCGGTTCTCTCATTTGGCCTCATGGGCGCTGCCCGGGGTGTCGATGAGGGTTTGATCTCGGGTGCTTTCAACTCCAAGGACTTCCAACGGACGATCCACTACAGCCAGTACAGTGACGTCGAAAAGACGAACATCAAGGCGAACGTGTCGGCGATGGTGCAGATCGGTTCCGTCGGTGGTGCTCTATTGTAAGTCAGACTTGTATCAGTTATCAGTTGAAAAACGTACTGACCCGACAGCGCGTTCCTGGTTTGTGACCGCATCGGTCGTATCTGGGCCACTCGTCAGCTCTGTGTTCTGTGGATTCTTGGTATTGCCATCTTCTTGGGCGCAAACGGAAACCTTGGAGCCATCTACGCCGGTCGCTTTATTGCAGGACTGGGTGTTGGACAAACTGTTGTGGTTGGGCCGGTGTATCTCGCTGAGATTGTGAGTATACCTGCATACGGTCTTGATGCAAGCTGACAGTCATTAGGCCCCGGCTTCTATCCGAGGTCTCTGCACCTGTGTGTTTACTGGTTTCGTGTATCTTGGTATCGTCCTAGCCTACTTTACCAATTACGGCTGCCAGGTTAACCTTGGAGATAACACACACAATCGATGGGTGAGTAGCTGCAACTGGTCAAGAAACAGTTGACCTACAGCTGACAATCCGTAGATGGTGCCAACCAGTCTTCACATCATCTTCGCCGGCCTGATCTTCCTCCTTTCCTTCCTGCAATACGAGTCTCCTCGCTTCTTGATCAAAAAGGGCAAATACGATCAAGCGATCCACAATCTGTCGCGCGTGCGCCACCTCCCGGAAGACCACCCGTACGTCGTGGCGGAGATCACGGCTATCGAGCAGTCCCACCAGGCGGAACTCGAGGCCACCATGGGCGCTGGCTGGCTCGGCGTCATCAAGGAGACCTTTTTGATCCGGAGTAACCTGTACCGCGTCTACCTGACCGTCATGGCGCAGATCCTCTCGCAATGGTCAGGAGCCGGCTCCATCACCCTCTACGCCCCGGATCTCTTCAAGCTGCTCGGCATCACCGGTCAGAACGAGTCTCTTCTCGTCACCGCTGTCTTCGGTATCGTCAAGCTCGTCGCAGCCATCACATGTGCTCTGTTCTTGGTCGACGTGATCGGCCGCAAACGCGCCCTGCTCATCGGCATTACCCTGCAGGCCATCTCCATGATCTACATCGCCGCTTTTCTCACCGACGTCCCGCAGATGGGCATCGTCGACCACTTTGTCCTGCCGGCGTCGAAGAAGGGCGTCAGCGACGGCGCCATCGCCATGATCTATATTTCCGGGTTCGGCTGGGCCCTCGGCTGGAACTCGATGCAGTACCTCCTCACCGCGGAGCTCTTCCCGCTGCGCATCCGTGCCCTGGCCACCTCCATCTCGATGACGCTGCACTTTGCCAACCAGTACGGCAACTCGCGCGCCGTCCCGAACATGTTGCTGTCCACCGAGGCCGGAGGCATCACGCCCAAGGGGACGTTCTGGTGTTTTGCGGCGGTGACCATCATCGGCGGAGTGTGGGTGTGGTTCAGTGTGCCTGAGACAGCGGGCCGGACGCTCGAGAGTATGGATCGCCTGTTCCAGCTGCCGTGGTACAAGATTGGTCTGTACGGAAACCGCGACGCCGAGCAGCGCGATCAGGTGATTGATGAGAAGATGCAGATTGCGGAGGAGATGCAGGGGACTGCGGCGCACCAGGAGACGGTGGACAAGTCCAGGGTGTAACCTGTAGCCAACGTATCTGAACACATGCACATGTTGACGAACTTGTTATGTATTTAATTCACGAATGAAGCTGAATCTGTATCTACCGGAATAATAACAATCCTCGCCTTCCGCGACGCATCCTCCCTCACAGCCCGCTCATCTCTCCTTGAGCCAAAGCCAAACTTCGCCCCCGGAATAACCTCCATCTCCCGCATCTCCTCCAGATCCTCCCTCGGAAGATCAACCCTCACCACAACCCCCCTCGGCCTGAAAAACGTCTCATTCCACCTCTCAATCTTCCCCGAAAGCCTTCCCCCTCGTCCCTCAGACCCCGAAGCTGAATCCGTATCCGGCTCCACCGGCCCCTCCGGGGAGGAAGCAGCAATAATCAGATTCATCTCCTCCCGATTCCGCCTCGCCTTGCGCGCAACAAACACAGCTGGAATCGCGCCAAGCACGCCGGCTACCATCCCGCCTAGCGCGAACACGCCGACGCCCTTGGCGACTGTTGTTGCCCATTGTCGCGGGGAGAGTTTGACTTCCTCGTTGAGGTCGTGGGTGAACTGGGTCCAGTGGTGGGGGGTGATGTCGTAGTGTGCCAGGAAGGGAGGGTACGCGAAGCCGGAGGTGAAGTTCTCGTGTTTTGAGGGGATTTGGATCCCGCGGTTTTGAGAGTGGGTTGAATTGGAGTTGGAACTTGTGTGCTCTGAGGTGGTGGAAGGGGGTGGGAGTGGTTGTTTGCTGTCTTGTTCTGGTTCTTGGTCTGGCATTGTGGGAGGTGTATCTAAGGGGGTATATGGGGGAGGAGGATCCATGGATGGATTGTTGCTTTCGCTGAGGAAAGACATGTTCATCGAAGGCATCTTGTGTTCTTGATTCTGTTCATAGGCATCTCCTTGTACGACGGGCGGTTTATATAGCCATCACCAGGAGACTGGATGTATGACTCCAGGCATCCATAGCATCGTCATCATCGCTAGATGAGTACGAGTATGACTGACTCACACGGAGGATGTAACTCTAATCCTCGTCGAGGTCGATGACTGGCTTTTAATTTCGGCTCTGAGTGTTCAGGCTGATGGTGATAGGCTGTGATGCGCCTCAGGCCTCCAGTCTCCATGAATACGAGTGTCAATCCCCAGGCTGCTGAGTTGCGAATACTCTGATTGCTCACAAGAGTAGCAATTGCAAATTTTCTGATGACTCCAGGTGGTCTAAGCCACTGTGAAGAGATGACAGTGAGGCTTATTCGCGATAAGATCACTGTCGAGCCAATAATGATGGCTCAGAATGAGTCACCACAATGCTAAGTCCAGACAAAAGACTGTAAGAACTCAAAATAACTCCGTAAACCAGTCTATCCAATGAAATGCATTGTCAGTGTCAGTGTCTCACCCTGTCTTGGCGCGACTTCTCCAACTCACCGCGCGGGGAACCAAACAGCACTCCTCATCCTCCTCACCCCTGCCCTGAACAACACTCTTCACAATGACCACTCGGTATCGCGTTGAATGTATGTCCTTTTTGAATCCAATTCATTGACTGCTAGTGCTAACAATTGAAGATGCTCTCAAGGTATGCCGTCAGCCATCAAGTTGTGCTTGGCTGACTCACTCCGATAGTCACATCGTCGAGACCAGCTGGTAAGTCTTCCTCATTTCAACATTGCAATGTACAAATTAACGCACGTCAGATTGAATGGATCAAAGGTCTCCTGGCGGTCCCCTTTGTGCTGCACTCGCAGCCCACCGCTGTCTACCAGGAACACAGCGAGAATCTCGTGGCCGTAGCGGCCGACACCCATCAACGCTACGCGGAGATCTTCCGGGATGTTGAGAAGCTCATCGACGACCACAGTAGCCTCCCCCCAATCCCCTCTCCTCAGTCGCATCTAACGCGAGCAGTCGAGCATGAACGCGCCAGCGCCCCCGGCAAGTCCAAACTAAAACTCCTCGTCCCGACCGCCGGCTCCTTCTTCAGCCGGCTCCCCATCGAAGACGCCTTCAAATACCAAGACACAAAACGCATGATCAGCCGCCGCCGCTTCGTCGCCCCCTCCTTCAACGACATCCGCCTCATCCTCAACACCGCGCAGCTCCTCGGCCTCGTCCGCGGCCCCGGCCTCGACCTCGTCACCTTCGACGGAGACGTCACCCTCTACGACGACGGCGCCTGCCTCACCCCCGACAACCCTGCCATTCCGCGCATCATCCGCCTCCTGCACCAGGGCGTGCGCATCGGCATCGTCACAGCCGCAGGCTACACCGAGGGCGCAAAGTACTACGAACGCCTAAAGGGCCTCCTCGACGCCGTCCACGACTCCCCCTCCCTCACGGCTGCCCAGAAATCCGCCCTCGTCGTCATGGGCGGCGAGTCCAACTTTCTCTTCCGCTTCGACTCGCCCTCCCCGCACCGCCTCACCTACGTCCCCCGCCCGGAGTGGCTCCTCGACGAAATGAAAACTTGGAAGCAGGAGGATATCACCCAGCTGCTCGATATCGCGGAGTCCAGCCTGCGCGCTTGCGCCGCGAACCTCAATTTGCCTGTTGCTGTCCTCCGCAAGGACCGCGCTGTCGGCGTCTATCCCTACGACCGCAGCAAGATCCACCGCGAGCAGCTGGAGGAGACTGTCCTCGTCGTGCAGAATACCGTTGAGCGCTCTGTTGTTGGCGCGAGGTTGCCGTTTTGCGCGTTTAATGGTGCCCCTCCCCCTCCGCCAAATCACTTTTCTATGTACCACGTAGCTAATGATGACAGGCGGAAATGACGTCTTCGTCGACATCGGCGACAAGTCCTGGGGTGTGCGCGCTTGTCAGCGGTATTTCGGGGGAATTGAGCGGTCGCGCACGCTCCATGTCGGCGATCAGTTTCTCTCTGCTGGTGCGAATGATTTCAAGGTGAGTCTTCATCGTCTCCAGTTTCCGAGGTGAATATGAAGTGAAGTGACGTGGTGTAGGCTCGTTTGGCGTCTACGACTGCCTGGATTGCCAGTCCGTCGGAAACGGTGCAGTTACTCGATGAACTGGAGGAGTTGCAGAAGGCGGAGAAGAATCGGTCTTAATCTTTTCAGTTATGGGATGTTACGATTTATTGGATTATGGCATATGATACCAATTCA
This sequence comes from Aspergillus hiratsukae, assembly GCA_014281905.1. Taxonomy (NCBI): domain Eukaryota; kingdom Fungi; phylum Ascomycota; class Eurotiomycetes; order Eurotiales; family Aspergillaceae; genus Aspergillus; species Aspergillus hiratsukae. The sequence goes on from JACBAD010001982.1 coordinate 20,037, forward strand.
TTGACTGTGAAATCCTAGATTCAATATATTGTATTTGCCCAGACCACGTAGCCATCGTGTATTCTCAACTCCAGATGCAAAATCATAATCTACCCCAATGTCCAAGGTCCGGCATCAGCTATTTTCGAAATGTCATTCAAGGGTCGCTTCAGCTTCCCATTCATCAATCGTATCCCCGGTATTGCACGGTTGCTCTAAGGTGAAGTTGGCGCTGAAGGGTCAATGGCTGAGATAGTCAGTATTCAACGCACATATGATTCTAGGCTGAGAGGCTTGGCTTACACTCATAGCATGACCACATGGGCTTTCCCGCAGCAGCACGACCTGACAGGACGTTGACATAGTTCTGAAGCTCCAGCCAGAACTCCGTCTTGGGACGTCGGCGTGCCCAATCCGTCTCGGTCGCCTCCAGACCGTCGTCGCCGCCCATGGCGGAGAACATCACCTGCGAACCCTTGATACCGATGACGGCCGCTGACATCGGGTCTGCCGCAATCTCATCGCGCGACTTGCCTGCGTAGTTTTCGAGATGCAGCATACACTTGATCGACATCCGCAGGGCCCGGATACGGTCCATCGGCGATGGCTTGCCTCCTTGCTGGAAGTGGCCGGGAACCGCCGAGCGGGACTCGAACCGACCCTTGGCCTCCTCCTTGAAGATGTCGGCGATGACTTGTGTGGTATAAGTGCTGGAGGCACATTCGTTGCGCAAAATGAGCTTTCCCGCACGGTTGGCTCCCTTGTCCCGGGCAAAGTTCTCGCGCAGGAAATCAATGTCGTTGGAGAGCATCTTGATGTCAATGCCCTCTTCGGGAATGTACACGGCTGTTGCGCCGACGGCAAGACCAGCGGTGGTGGCAATGTAGCCCGACTTACCGCCCTGTGTCTCAATCACAAAGACACGACGACGAGAGGACGAGGCCGACTGGCGGATGGCGTCACAGAAATCAATCAAAGTGTTGAGGCAGGTGTCGCTTCCCAGCGAGTACTCGGTTCCAGGCACATTGTTCGAAATCGTGGCGGGCAAAACAACCATGGGAATCTTGAAAGAGGGATACTTCTCGCGGGCCTGACGGAGCTGGCTGACTGCTGTGAAGGCCTCGAAACCACCCACCACGAACAGTGCGTCAAACTTGTATTTCTCGAAGCACATTGCAGTGGTCTCGAGATCCTCTGAGGGCAGGCTACGGTTTGTTCCAATATCCGATCCACCCTCGTTGACCCAGGCATCGGACTCCAGCCACTTGACTTCACGGACAGAGCCGACAGGCTCATCATCGTGGTGACGGCAAAGGCCGGGGAAACCGTTGTGAATCGCGAGGGGGGTGTGTCCACGCGTGAGGCAGTAACCGACAACGGCGCGGGTGGCTTGGTTCATACCTCCGGCCGGGGCACCGACGTGGATGATGGCAACTCTCATTCTCTAATTCGAGTTAGCAAATTCGGCTGATTGAGAGATAGTAACGCACCTTGTTTTCGGGGAGTATCATCTTGGGATGATCTGGTGTAGCAGTGTTGCGATAGGCAAAGTGGTATTCTTTGAATTCGGCATCCCGCCTTCCCATCGCCGCCTCAAAGTCCTTATCGTGGATGAGCTTCGCTACATACTTGGTCTCTTGCACTGCGTCCATCAGCGGTGTCCGCATGATCTTGTTCTCGCGGATGGTAATGACTGGTGATGGCGAGTCCGGCTTCATATCCAGAACAGCCCGGACGGCTTCGACACCCTGCAAGGTGGACAGCCACCGGTCATACGCGCATGCTGCTCCTCCTCTCTGAGTGTGTCCCAACACAGTAACTCTGGTATCCAGCCCTAGCCGCTGAGTGAGGATATCTTTGATCGTGGAGCTGGAAATCTTGTTGAGACTGCGGTCCTGGGCACCTTCGGCCACGATAACGATAGTCCGACGCTTGCCACGTTCTTTGCGGTTCTACAGAGGATTTGTCAGCTCAATCCCTCGTAGCAAAATATCTGGCAACTCACCTTGGTGATGATAGAGCACATGTCATTCTCCCACCCATCACGAGGAGGCATCTCCGGAATGAACAACCAGTCCGCACCCGTGCTGATCGCGGACATCAAAGCCAACCAACCGCAGTGTCGCCCCATAACCTCGATAACGAAACCTCGCTGGTGGGAAAACGCGGTATCGAAAACGTCATCGACGGCATCGCAGATTCGTGTAAGAGAGGAATAGCAGCCGATCGTGGCGTCAGTGCCGGACATGTCGTTGTCAATGGATCCAACCAAACCAACAATGTTCAGCACCTTGTACGGCTTGATCTGTTGTTCAGTCAATTCACCATTCTTGACCAGCTCCGCCAGCAAACCGGGCCATTCCGAACGGAAAACATCGGCACCAGTCAAACTTCCGTCACCGCCGCAGACAACCAGAGCGTCGATACCGCGGAGCACCATGTTCTTAGCAGCCTTGAGACGTCCAGCGCGTTCGCGGAAAGCCATGCTCCGAGCAGATCCAATCAGCGTACCACCCTTGGAGAGCCAGCCACGGACATCTTCCCAGTGCAGCTGACGAATCATATGGCCACCGTGAACCAAACCCTCATAACCTTCGAACACCGCATACGCTTCGCAGTCGGAGTAGATGGCCATACGGATGACGGCCCGCACGGCTCCGTTCATACCGGGGGCATCACCACCCGAGGTGAGGACACCAATGCGGCGTCTCTTGGGCGGCTCGACGGGGGCTTGTGTTGCGCTCATCCTTTTGACGACCGTAGACTGATCCACAAAGGAGTGTTGTAGGAATCAATCGCTAGACCGGAAAGTGAAGCTCCAGGGGAGACAGCTGTCGTCGCTACTGAAACTGTAGATAAGTTGTTGTGACGGTGGGGTTAAAGATTTCCGGTGAGTGAAAGCGGGAGTGGGAAAGGGTACGTCACAGACTCGACCCAGACACCCAGTCAATGGATTCACTAGTTGCTGAGAATGAGCTCTGAGAGCTTGAGATGAGAATACTGTCTAACAATCTCTGATGAAGAAAGACAAGGGTAGAAAGTTATTGTGATCAACAGGCGACAACCCCTCTTCCGAGAGATCCTGCAGCAGAAGATTTCCCCCTGCGTCACCAGAGTCCACAGCAACCATTGTCGACGTCACGGCCCCTCTTTCGTCCTAGCTTCATGCAAGTCACGTGAAAACACTTAGGGCAGGGCTAGACTTTCACGTGTTTGTAGTGACGCCATGGCAACCGACACAATGGATCCCTGAGGACCGGATAGATAACTAAGGTAGTGAGGTAGAAGTTGATTCGATGCACGTCATTCAGGCACTGCTTTTTACAATGCAGTCACGTCTCAATTATTATTGAGTTGATAAGCTTGTTGAGGGCGGTACGTACTGCTACCTATCGCGGACTCCTCGGTACTATTAGAAAGGTACCTGGATTTAACGTGTTGTTATGCTTGACGGCTTCCTCAGTGCGATGTTCTCGCTGCCAAGATCCAACAGATCGTGCATCTACGCAGGCATATAGAGTTATTTTTGATGAGAAAATGTAGTAGAGTTGATGTCAACATCCTAAGTCTCATAAAGACGCCCAGTTCACGCCTGAAAAGTACGCAATAGCTCCCTCTAGTATATAAGTTTGGCGCATAGTGTGGAATATATATCACCGGCGAGGTAATGTATTGAGACACTCGGAGTATACCCAAGGCATTTAATTGGATACCTTGCTTGAGTAATTTATATTGTAGAAGCAGATGCTAACTTCTAAGGCGAGCTTCATCGATTATTATGTGCTATTGGCATAGATCATGATCGATTGTTTACGACATATTATTGAATCGCTGATTTGGCAATGTTTGAGCTCCAGCTGTCACGTGCCTCCGCGTCACTTTCCCATCTGCAATTCCACGCTCAAGAAATCCCTCGACGCTGCTCACAATTCGTCGATATAGGGCGCGGCGCCTCTGGCAACCGTCACCATGGCTGATCGATTCACCCTTCCCTTGCGCCCCCTGACCGAAGAGCGCGATTGGCCAGATCCATTACCGGTAGAGATCGCCCAGATTAATGCTCAGTGGGGTTCGTTCCGCGATGTGAGCGAGGAGACACTCCGCGCAAAGATCGAGGAGGAGAAGAGCCAGGAATACGCAATTGATGAGGATGAGGGCGAGGGAGCAGGTGCCGAGCTAGACACAACAGAGCGGTTGGATCAGTTATACAAACGACGAGCAGAGATAAGTCAGTTTGCAATGTAAGGTGACCACCAGGTGATATGGCCGATCGGTCCGTACTGAGATGAGGTCTTATAGGCAGGCACATATGGAAGCGATGTTTGCTCTCGATTTTATTTCACTGCTCCTCTCCAAGCACACCCCGCGACAGGCCGAAACCTCAATGTCCGCTTATTTGAAGCAAGTTGCACCACTTGGTTCACTTGAAGCAGAAGTGATCAGCCCTCCACCAAAGTCCGAAGCTGCAGTCAGAGACACAAAGACCGTCTCGCGTGGATGGAGGCTGCAGAACTTCAATGCTGCTGCTGATAAGTTGCTGAAGTCCGCTTCAAGACTGGAAAATGAAGTCGCTTCCGAGACGAGATATTGGCAGGAAGTGTTGGCTGTCAAGGACAAGGGCTGGAAACTGTGCAGGCTTCCCCGTGAGGGACAAGCCTTGGGTGTGCAATATGGGTTCCTTGAAGGTGAGCTAGCACTCAAGTAACGCTGAAATGTGTGCTGACTGCTTTCTCTGCAGCTACCCCGATATTCCGCGACCGAGGTCTCGCAGCGCTACGACGATCTGAAGATGGCGCGCTCATACTGGACAAAGGATTGGTACCGACGAAAGCAAAGACAGTTCGTATACGTGTGAAGGACCATGGCATTATCACTGGCAGTTCCAAGCCACACCGGTCGGCCGCCCAGGATCCAGATTCAATCGAAGGCCGTATCCTGCAGGCGCGAGATACACTGTATGAGGAGGAGCTTTTCCACGAACTGTTCCGAGAGGCGAGGATAATGGGCAGCCAAGGTGTGACGACACGCCAGAACTTGATTCAATGTCCTGTGTCCGAAGAGCAAGACATTCTACTTGACCTCGTGGATCCCGACCATGAGGCGTATGCAGATGGCGACGAGACGAAATCAGAAGAACATAACGTGCTTGCTGATGCACTTGCCCACTCAATCCGCATTCTGCTATGCTATGCTCATCGTCAGAACCTACGTCGGAGAACACAACCGCCTCCTCCATTGACTCCGAAGCGACGTCACATTCCCGAATACCTGCTGCTGCGACCGATAATGGCATACTTGCAGCACAGCTTCCACGTGCGGTGGCTCGAGTCCTTTATGAAGGATGTATATGGAGTACTCCAATCAGCAGGCCTCAGTTGTAACTTTACTGCGGCGCCCTACTCATCGGTAAACCTTTTCAACATTGACCGCTCGGGCCCGAAAGTGGAGGGTCTAATCAGACAGTTTCTGCTGCCACTCGATTCCACATTCTCGGCAGATCTGCTTATGCCGCAGAGCTCTTTCAAAGTGAAGACTCGCACTAACCTATCAGTACCGCCGTTTGGGACTCTTTTCGAGATCTCACTCAACCTGCCTCACTACCCAGGCGTCCATGCGCCGAACCGCATTGGGCTGCACGACCAGGCGGCAACGATCATTACACATTTCATAATGTTAGATATTGTCGCGGCAATTGAATCTCAAACCTCGGCAGCTTCAAGCATTGCAAAGACCGAAGCCGAGTCTGTCTCTTGGGAGGCGACGTATCCTCACCATGGGGAGTTGCTGGCCGTTTCTGATGGAAAGCAGAAGAAGATGAAGGTCATCCTATCGCGGGATGAGCTTATTGTTCGAACCTACGACGTGCAGGGCACCGAACATTACAGCCGTGCACCAAACCCGACACCGTCGCAGACACACACATGGAAGGCAGGCCCTCCAACGTCCCCAAGCCTCATGGAGTATGTTGCGGCTGTTTCAAAACAGTAGCCAGGAAACAACCTGCAGGCGCACTTCAAGCCGATTTCGTCATAGATTCTTGATTTAAGTCATTGATACCCGATAGACTTGTTTAAATAGTTCTTTACTGCTCAATGCAATGTCGCCTTTTCCAGCCTCAGAGGATGAATGGCATAAGCCCTCGGCAACAAGTCACTCACGTTCCCCCCAGCATTATCCTCGCAGATAGCAAGCAGTTAGCCATGCCGTATCCGTTAAAGGCAGCGGCAAGATACTCCCATCGCTGGCTCTCACCCTCAGCTAAAGCGGCAACTGTTCTACTATGGGCAGTCTGTCTGCAGAGAATCACCAAGTCTCGATCATCACATGTACGCTAAGCCATCTACACAGCCAGCCGCATCTTCAATTTATCCTCCCGGACAATCTCTTCCCTCTTCTGCAGCAACTCCTCCATATCCCACGTAACACTCACATACCTCCCACCCAACCACTCCCTCCTCTCCTGCGTCAACCAACTCATCGCATCCCCAGCAAGCTCCGGCGTATCGTTCAGAAACCCCTGCAACGCTTTGATCCCCTTCGACAGCTCCGTCAGCACCCCACCAGGGTGAATCGCATACGCCAACATCCCCTCACCCGCATATTCAGCCATCACAAACTCCGTCAACCGCAGCACAGCAAACTTCCCCGTCTGATACGCCGAAGCCCCCGGGTGAACACGCAACGCCCCGATAGAGCTCACATTCACAATCGTCTTCTGCGTCCCCTTGCGCAGCAGCGGGATGAACGCCCGCATGATCAGGTACACACCCTTGACGTTCACTTCCCAGCATCCCCACCAGTCCGCCGGGTCGCTTTCCGCCATGGGAACCCACGTCTCCGACGTCCCGGCATTGTTAATCAGGATATCGAGGTGTCCGAATTCGGCGGCCACTCTGGCTGCAGCGGCTGCCACGCTGGCCTCGTCCGTGACGTCGAGGGTCAGTTTGAGGATTGTCGGAGGCGGATGGCCCGCTTCTTTGGCGGTGGATAGGAGAGCGGTCTCGACGGCATCGAGGAGCCCGCGAGCGGCGATGGCGATGGATGGGGCGCCGGCGCGCGCGAAGGAGTGCGCGGTTGCGAGGCCGATGCCGCGGGAGGCGCCGGTGATGAGGACTTTGTGGTTGTGGTGGGTGGAGTGCGCGATGAAGGGGTAAGTGTCTTGGTGGTTGGTACTGATGAAGTCCATGTTGCAGTTTGTCTTCGACTTATACCGTGAAGAGAAATATGTGAGGTTCTCATGGGATCTTGTGATGATATAGCAGGACTAGATACAAGAGCAGAGCAGGTTCATACTAAATTTCTTGATTTGATCTTTCCAAGGAAATAAGTTGATAACGGCCGATTACACCGCGGTAATTCCGATAAATCCGCCAGTGCTGACACGCTTATCGATCCACAAAGTGGGTCAGAGCCAGATTGTCGAAGGCTTATCTTCCAGGATACAGGTCATGACCTGTAGTCACTGTATCTTCGTCCTGGTCGTAGATGGCAACAACCCGAGAACGTCAAAGGAATCGATTCCGTCGCGCAATCGCCAAAGACAGACCAATAATCGCGAGAATAACACCCAAAATCCCAAACCACCAACCTAGCCCCTCGCTATTCTTGCCCGGTACCATGACATTCATCCCGAACAGACCGGTAATGATCTGCATAGGCACGATACAGGACGCAATGACCGTCAGCCGGCTGAGGGTAGCCACAATCTGGTTGCGCATCCGGGTCGAGTCGAACGACAGCTGACTCAGGTATTTATCCTGCGACCGGGACAGTCTCTGCTCCGAGTGAGCCAGGTTGGAGACCATGGTCAAGACGTGGTCCTGGATATCGCTGAGGTAGGAGACCACTTCGTTGGTGGAGCCGAGTGAGTCGCAGTGTCGGGCAAAACACCGGATGACGTCGGTTTTGTCGTTGAGGAGTTGCCGGATCTGCAGGACTTGTCTGCGCGATGTGTAGATCTGCTTCAGTGCAAGTCCGATATCGTCTGGTCGGGTGATGGAGACGCTGTCTTCCATTGTCTCCACGCTGGCTTCGACTCGGTTGATGAGGGGAGCGAAGCCGTCGACAATGTCGTCGCTGCATTCGTTAGCCAGGTTAGACCACATAGAAGATGAGGTGCATACATCAAAGCGTAAGATATCCAGTCACTTGTCAAAAAGAGATGGCTTTGATGGTCCTTGATCCGACTTCGGACATGACTGGTATGCGGACTGCTGCCGAAGGTGAAGCTGAGAACCCCCTCTCGGAATACAATAGCATAGACGTTGCATCCTGAGGTCCGCGCGCCAGGCGCGTCTTCCGCCTGCTGGGGCGGGCGCAGCGAGAGGAAATAATACGGGCCAAAGAGTTCGATCTTTTCCCGGGTTTCGCGGATTTTGATATCCTCCGTTGTCAACGGATGAATGTCAAACAGTCGGGACAAAAGCTCGATGTCCCCATCTGAGGGATCGGTGACGTCAAGCCACCAAATGCCATCATGCTCTCCACAGTCAAGTAGCGCGTGGAGAGGTCCATAGATCAGCGCCAAAGAGTTGATGCTGGATGCATGGATCACCGAATCCAGCCGGGTGGTGAAGAAACTGAACTGTGCTGTTTCGGTATCGGAATAATCTTCCAGTCGGTTACCGCCGTACAACTTTTCTGCGTCTTGAGGCTGACCCCCAAATACCTTCTCCCTCTCCGTTGACAGTCCTCGGCTTCCTGTGCGGATCCTCCGGCTCAGGAGCCGTCTAAGGCCGGAGAACAGCTCCATCGTTCAAATATAGTGGAAGAGCGGACACCATTGGACGTCGCATTGAACTTTGTAAGCAGAGTAGCCCTCTAGCCATGCTGTTGTTGATTGACGCAGTTGGGATAGAATCAAGGAGTGTTCAGAATTTTAACTGGGAGGTGGCAGTGCTCTGCTTTGCCAAGACCTTGGCATGTCTTAGTGATCGGCGGGTCAGTCATGGTCTCAGCAAGTCTGAGCTGATCTAAAAGACTTGGATGTTGCACTTGCATCTGGAGACGATTATTATGGGTGTCGCATTAAGCGAAAATCTTCTAACAATCATCAAAGCCTGTGCCAAGTGTTTCTGATGTTGTTCTGCGATTCCCCGCAGACACCTTAAGCTTCAGGCATCAATGCGGCGAAGTCACGCGACATGGCTTGGCAAGGGACAAAGTTTATTTTTGTCACAGGAGTTCTTTATCGGAATGAGGCCGATCAACTCAATCATCGAGTCCGAGCATCAAGAGGGGTAACCGGGTAAGGTAGATAGGTATCTCATCTCAGAGGGAGATGACCATCCTCTCCTCCTCATCATGCATTCCATCCAGCATGATGCGGTTCGTTCCTGCGTTTCGCGACGCGGAAAGCAAACTCCTGTTCAAGATTGATTTCTTCATCCTCACTTTCTGCTGTATCACTTATTTCTTCAACTATCTCGATCGTTCCAACCTCAGTAATGCATACGTATCAGGCATGAAGGAAGAGCTCGCCTTCCATGGCAACCAGCTCAATGTCATCAACACCATCTTCACCGTGGGATACATCCTCGGCCAGGTCCCCAGCAACCTGGCTCTGACGTACTTTCGGCCCCGCATCTTTTTCCCCGCGATGATCCTCATCTGGGGCGGGCTGACTATGATCACGGCCGCGGTGCACAATCCCCAGGGGATCATGGCCATCCGCTTTTTCCTCGGTCTAGCCGAGTCAAGCACATTTGTAGGGACGCACTATATCCTTGGATCCTGGTACACGGAGGAGGAGCTGGGCAAACGCAGCGGCATCTTCACGGCTTCTGGTCTTGCAGGGACGATGTTTGGCGGTTTCATCCAGACGGGTATTCATTCGTCGCTGGATGGGGTCAGAGGACTTTCAGGATGGCGGTGGTTATTTATTGTCAGTCCTCTTCCTTCCGTATTGCTCCACTGCTAACTGTGATAGATTGATGGGCTGATCACCCTCCCCATTGCCATCTATGGCCTTTTTCTCTTTCCTGACACACCAGCCACCACTCGTGCTCCATATCTCAGCGAGTCGGAACGTGCCTTGGCCATCTCCAGATTGCCTGTGACCAATGCCGAGCGTGCCCCCTTGAATCGGGCTTTTATCAAATGCCTATTCACCACGTGGTACTGGTGGGCCTTTGTCATTCTTTGGGTGATCGCCGGTGAAACTGAGTCCTTCTCGTCTAACTCACTTCTGGCACTGTACATGAAATCTCATCCTACGATCAAATACTCCATCGCGCAGCTGAACAACTATCCAACAGGCGTTCCGGCCGTTGGGATCGTCTCCACCCTCTTCTGGGCTACGTTGACCGACATCCTGCACGGTAAACGCTACTTGGTTGCCTACTTTATCGGCATAACCGGGGTCGTAACCTCCGTGCTCATTCTGACGAGGTTCGACTCAACCCCCACCGTGTTTGGGGCATATTACTGGGCCGGTGCCGTGTATGCCTGCCAAGCTACGTTCTTTGCATGGTGCAATGATGCGATGCGATCGCAGGATGCGCGGCATCGGTCGGTGGTCCTTGCGAGTATGAATATGGGAAATAATGCGGTCAATGCGTGGTGGAGTATCATATTCTACTCGGTGAACCTGGCGCCACGGTTCACGCGGGGGATGTGGGCGATGATCGGGTGTTCGATTGCATTGGTGATTTGGGCGTCGTGGATTGTGTTTATGATGGTTAGGGAGAAGTCTCGGCAGGATGATAGAGAGGTTGGAGATTGTTCTACCGGACGGCCCAAGGCTGAAATATCATATCGAGATTGTGTATATAACAAGTCGTGAATGATTCGATCATACTGGTAGTTAACCTTTATACGACCCTGCCAATATCTGAGGACTTGACTGCTATCTCCGTAAATTCCGCCCACCATGGAGTAGTGGAATGTTCGAATATTAATAATCCCTTCTAGCTGATCATTTATGTCATCCGCTTCATGTACAAACTCCAACAGCATCCATCGATCATCAAATTTATCATCTACCTCTAACAAATGTCAACATACCTCATAACCGGCACCTCCCGCGGCCTGGGCCTCGCCCTGGTGCGCCACCTCGCCAGCCTGCCCAGTTCCTCCGTCGGAACCATCTTCGCAACATCCCGCTCAGAACACCCAAGCCTACACGAACTCAGCCAAAAGTCCGATCGGATCCACTGGGTCAAATGCGATGTTACCGATGCAGCAAGCGTGCAGGATGCAGCCAGGGCAGTGCAGGGTAAACTGCAGGGGAAAGGGCTGGATGTACTCATCAACAATGCAGGCGTGATGCCGCATACAAATGGTGGAATCGCGAATATGCATGTCTCCTAGTTCCGCTGAACTATCGAGCCAGTTCTGACTGACACTTCAGGGGTGACTTGACTCAAACGTTCCATACAAACGTTACTGGCACCCATAATGTCACCCGAGCATTCCTCCCTCTACTTCGATCGGGACGGAGGAAACTCGTTGTTAACATGTTCGTCCACGCTTTATCTACTTCCTACTCTCATGCTCCTAATCGCTGTCTAACCGATCCGATAGATCGACAACCCTCGGCTCAATGACCCTCGCGCCAGTTTACAAAGGCGCGCCAACACCTGCGTACAAAATCACCAAAGCAGCATTGAACATGTTGACGGTGCAGTACGCGCAGGATTACGAAAGCGACGGATTCACCTTTCTCGCTGTGAGTCCTGGTGTAAGTGTCTTTCACTTTATTTACCATCCCCTTTTCTTTTGCTCAAGGAAGACGCTGATCCCTAGTCCGTACAGTGGCTCCAAACAGATTTGGGCGGGCCAAGAGCCGATCTCACCCCTGCGACCGGGGCAGAGGCAGTCCTTGATATTGTGCAAAAGGCAACACCGTCTCAGAACGGAAAGTTTCTGAATATTCATGTGCCAGGATGGGAGGAGAATGAGGGATGGAATCGGTATGATGGCAAGGATGTACCATGGTAACGGCTGAGAAGATGTGGTGCGTGATGTGTGGTAGGTTTGAGTTGATAGGTATCTACTCCTTATTATCAAGCTACCATCCCGAAGGATTCTGCTACAGGGATGTTGCTTTTTCCTGCAGATGCGGACAGGAGAAATGCTATTTCTGGATGCTGGCTGTTCGGCATGGCTTTGCCTAAGCCTAGATCCAAATTTATCAGCAAGGATTGAGATGGAGGCTTATTTGATAAGGTGGCTTGCAAATAAGGATTGAATACATGGACGTTGTATTTCAGCTCTTTCTTTTGAACTCTCCTGCATCTGAGAAGTTGAGCTGCAGTTAGGGACGCCAGCAACTCCACCTGTCGTATTCTCTTCCCCTGTGCCTCATATCTGCACGTTGCTTTTTTGCCTTCACCCAGAATACCCTGTCAACTTTGTCAAGGACTCAAGAGGAAGGAAAATCCTCTTGGCAGTATTTCTCCTTTACTCGTCATTTCCAAGCCCAAGGATCCTTCTTTACTAGTCTTCACTATTTGTGTCTGTCGTAATACTGTCTTCTTTCTGCTGACAACCAGCATTTAGCTCATGTTATGGAGCATTATTTCGTGAACCAGTTAGATAGACATCAGTCTGTGTGGCTTGACTATTGTCTCCGGAGCTACAGACGTGAATGAGAAGGCACTATGCAGCTGTTGCCAGCGTCTCTACGGAGTAGGCTTGTCAGTTCTGCCAGATCATGCATCACATTCACAACTTACCTATCTTCAGCAAGATGTCAAAACTCCATAATGCCACGGGAATGTGTGCTGCAGATTTTGACTGGTACTAATTAATGACAGATGTGATATATCAATTGCCCTTTGCCTTGAAAGTATGGAGCAAGCATTCAAAGTGAGGCAATCTTTAGGGGACGTCACGAATGACTGAAGTAGTTTTGGCATAAAAGCACCTGTTTCTGGACAGAGTAAAGTTTCACTTGCTCCTTTTTGTCTTCTTGATCATCACTCCTTTTATCCATCCACTCTTTCATTTTCTCTCTTATTTGCTCTTTCATTCGCTCTTTTCCCCACAGTCACTCATTATTTCATTCCATCGTTTGTTAATTTCCTCTCACCATGAACAAAAGAAAAGTCGATCTCATGTCTGACGCTGCGGACACAGACACACACGAGATCTCTGTACTGCACGAGCTTCATGGGGAAGGCGAAGCAGTAGGCCCGGAGAGCCAACACCCCGACACCCAAGCACCTCGCAGAAAGAAGAAGAGTAAGAAGAAAAAGAGATCCTCTGAAGCGACTCAGACTGGCGAGAATAGTCAACTTGGTCTTACACAGATCATGGCGCTCCAGCAGCCGAAGCAGAGCGACTCTCCTACGGATCAGGAGTTTTCGCCCGCCATGTTCCATCGTCTCACGACCATCACCCCCCTCAGTGGTCCTCATGCAAACCCCAACCGGCGAATCCCCTCCGCTCCAATTCCGTTCAAACACAACCACTACCTGCAGAACTTGTCAATCTCGGAAACGGACGTCATTGCGATGCAGCTCTTCCAGGGAACGTACCGGCTAGAGATAGGCGAACTCCCCAACCAGGAATGTCGGATGACCCTCATCTGGGACTACGATCGTCTCTGGGGCTGCTTCGACATTGGCGTGTGGAAGGGCCTGATGCTAATTGATCCTGGGCCGCGAAATAACACCAGGACCTCGTACTCGTTTGCCTGGCGAGGCATCTGCGAGAACGAGCCCGAGGTCGCGTACGACAACGAGGGTATCACAATCGGAGAAATTACCCTGGGTGGGAAAGGTCCTGTATCCGGCTGGTTCAGGGGAATGGCCGTCGCGGATTTCCCCGACGACAAGTGCGACTTCAAGGCCGTGCGGGAGGTAGGACCGCCGATGGTCCCGTGGCCTGTCGAGACTTTCGTGGCGGACTGGAATTATCTTCAGCATGATACATCGAAGGAGCCTGAGTCGCAGCGGCTGGTCCTTCTTCCGCTTTCTCCTGAGCCCGAGTCGCAGATTGTGAATGATGAGACCATGCAGATGGACTGCGCTCAGGTTCAGGAGGAGCCAGGCCAGGTTGAGGAGGAGCAAGATCCGGACCAAGACGAGGTCACCACGGAAGTGCATCCATCCTCTCCTGGCCGTCAACCAGCTGACACACCACACACTTCCCCGCCACCAGAGGAACCCACTCAGCTATCTCAACCGGTTCCCAGCACCATCACTCGCCTACACGCAACCAGCTTCGCCGTGCAGCGTTCCTGGGCCCGCCACGACCAGGACAAGTTCCTCGAGGTCGTCTCCGGCAGCTACGAGATCTCCAGCCCAACCATGAAACACAACTGGTCACGCAAAGCCAACAAACTGAGGATGCGCCTTCTCGTCGATCGCAGCGAAAGCTGCGTCTGGGGCATGTTCGCCATGGGTGTCTACCGCGGGCTCATGCTCTTCCAGGAGTCACCCATCCGCTTCCAGAAGGACAAGCGGCTGAAGTTCTGCTGGCGGGGCAGGGAGACGGATGGCCGCGACTGCGCGGAGAAGCTGGGGTACCTCTCCTTCGCGGAGGATATGAGCATCCAGGGGTGCTTCTACGATATGTATGGCGATGTGCCGTTTACCGGAAGACGAAGGATACGTCCGGCGGTTGAGGCGCGGTTTGACGAGGCGTTTTTCAAGCAGCAATGGTGGGAGTATGAACCTGTTCCGCCGACTCTGCTTCGACAGGTTCATGATCAGGCTCAGGCTCAGGTTCAGGCTCAGCCTGAGAATGAGTCTGAGACTCAGACGGAGATACAAACTTAACCTCCGACCTTGTGAGAATGGGTTGTCCTTACCTGTTCCGGTTAACTCCTTGCTTGTCTCGTTTATCCTGTAAAGCTTTTGATAGGTTAGATAGATGATTCAGATAGTATCATCTCGGAGTCTCCCACCCTGTGACCACGCATTCAGCTGCGACAGAAATGGTATACTGCACCAACTCTACATGGGCCATATCCAGATCGATATCCCTACTAGGATGACTATTTAATACAGTCGCTAGGAATGAGAACTCAATGGTTCATTCTCATTTCATGAACAGTGTCTTCATCAAAATACTGGCTATAGGCAATACACAGCATCAATGCACATTCCCTCTCACGTCATCCGTACGAAAAGGCCTCCCAGCATTTCCCGGAGCCAAACGCAGTTCAGCGGCATCCATCACCTGAATTCTGAAGCTTAACCGTGAAACTTACCATGTGGTTCAGAGAACCCAAGAAAGTAATTGCAAACCCGGCAGCGTCACTGCCAGTACATTCTCTAGACCCTGTGCCCGTTGCAGCATGGGGAGGCCTTGCAATGGCTAATCTTGGTGTTCCACTGGTTGTTACGGTAAGGAGAACTCATTCATACTGTGGTTCCTCATTACTAACTAGTCATTTCGTAGGACCATATGCTGGTAGTCCGAGATGAAGACTATCATTTCGCAATCGGAAAACTCGTGGATTCTGGGTTCACACTCTCGACTCCTAACCGTCGTCCTCCCCCCGAAGTTCTGGCCGGACTTCCCGACCCCGAGAGGGCCCTACGGGAAATCAACAGCAACTTCAAACATCTAGATGCATCCTCAACGACCTTTAACTACCCGGCAGATTGCCTCGAGCGTGACGAATAAGTCATCCTGATGCCTAATTCATTTGCGCATCTGAAACTACAACCCGATACAGCCGGTCCCTTCGCCGATGCTGCTCACTATGACGTATTTGGGAATATATGGTATCCGCACGAGGGGATACTCATCGAAGGTCTTGTCAAAGTAGCGGTAGATGAGGAGAGTTCTGGGCGCTCTACGATATGGGGCTCGTCGCCAGAGGCATGGGTGTCAATGATGGTGGGGTACTTGGATATCCAGAACGATATCATTGATGACTCGGATGACGAGCGTGCGGTGGCTTGGTATAGTCAGCACTTTGGTCGGATTCATGAGGAGAAACATGGGCCTATGGATCGTCGTGTTATGAAGCGTCTGAGACCTGGTAAGGAGATGTCTCATGACATGGCTGGTAATCCTATTCATGAAAAGGTTGAATAGCTTCGTGGAGTGTGTAACTTGCTGCGCAATCTGGATAACCTCCCATGGGTAACTAATCTAGATGAATCCTAATGTGGCACCCTAAGACGTGGGAACAGCCCTTCACCATATACATTGACCGTGCTCGTTAACATCTTAAGATGGATGCAGAGGAGGAGGATTCCTCATTCATAATACTAGATAGGACTACATTTATCCCAGTCTTCTAAATAAGGCCTGACATATAGCAGCAGCCCTATTTCTTTTATGTGGACTATAAGAATTCACTTCTAGCAAAGGTGCTAGTGAATGTCTCATGGATGCCCTGAGGGTATATTGGAGGGGTAAATTACATTAATGTATGATAGAAATCTTCTACCTCTTGATATCTTCCAAGATATTCTCATGCACATTGAACGAAGCTTGAAACATAATAATTCTCCATTGAACCTCTTAAAGCTTTGTCTACTCTCATTACTTTGGTCTCATCAGTATAACCAGCTCAAGCAGTCCATATTATCTTTTCAATAATCCCGGCATGAGTAGCCTCATCTCAGAAACTCCCATGACATTGCTACGACATGGTCCTATACGCAAGTCCTTAGCATTGCCTAGTGCTTGTGTCTCACAGACTGAGAGACTGGCCTCTTCATTAGCTAAGTATGTCCCACATGACCCAAGTTCCTTACATTCTTACTGCCGTGTGTCTCCTCGGAATAGCTGCAGCATGTCCGCCATCATTAAGGCGTTCTTGGTATATGTAACTGACACTGTTTTTCGTGCAGGGACAAGCAATGACCGACCCGGCTGGACTCGACAATGCCGGAGCTCCCAAGAACAACTTGAAGAAGATAGAATCGCTGAACAAGCAAGCTTATCCAATATGGATACAACGGTCCAAGGTATCAATGCATCCATGCATGCGCTGAACAAGCTCACTTATCAAATATGTCTACGGTGGTCCAATCCTGTCTTGCTGCTCCCATGCATGCGCTACGAGGAGCATCTGGCTCTGGTGGGAGACGCCCAGATCGGGGCGATGGTGGTCGGCGTCCACCTGACAGGGGCCCGGGAAAGGGAAAGAACAGAAGAAGGTATGTCCTCGGAGCGGCCTCTTCCACGTAGGATATACTCACTCTCGGCTTTTGAAAAAAGGGAAAGTACTGATCACAACGGTTCTTCTCAAGATGTACCCCCTAGTGGGGTTACAGAACATCTGACGTCGATGAGTCTACGCAGGGGCTTCGCCCATGATCTCGCCCGGGTACCCAATCTACAAAATGATAACCGTAGCCCAGTTCGCTCAGCCCTGGGCGCATCAAGCTGATCGAGATGATCGCCGAAGGACTCGGGGGAGTTGTCGACAGGCCACGCCAAAAGCACAAGTACTTTTAAAACTTGTTATGCGGCCTTGTGGCTCACCAATATTGAGAAACTGAAAGAATGGATTGGCAATAAGCCTCTTGCACTATACTTCCTGCTACGGACTGTGGAGTTAGACCACAGATAGGTCAAAGATGTCAGCAATCATCCAGCCTCTGTCATTATGTACAGCTAACAGCGTGTTCTATTCAAAGCAACAAAGGGGCAACTATGCTGAATCAAGAGGTCCATCTGCTCTGCAGACACTGATTAAGGACGCACCACCCTTGCTCCCGTCCTCCTCAGCCCCTGGGCTGAGCCCGGGCGATTTGACACCTGAGCCTCCCACTTCAACTCCACAATGCTGGGGCCAACCCCTGTCGGTCAAAACATCAGGAAGTCCTGGTACGTCGCGGAAAAGACGAGGGGGAACCACTGGACCAGCCGGGGAAGCCGCCTAGAAGTGAGGAAGCCAAGCAATATGTAAGCAATGCCTTCCCGCCATTGCAACTGCCTTACCACTAGCCATTGGAAGACATGATCGCACTCTAGAGGACTGCCGTATTTACAGCAGTCTTCTTATTGCAAGCATACTATCTCATGGCGGATATGGTCAAGACCCCCAAGGCTTGCACGCAAGTAATGTTAGACCAGTGTATGGCACGACCTTATGGGGTTTAATCACCCATGTGGTCGAGCAGGCGCGGGTCCTGTCGCCCATGTGGATGCGTGGCCACGAAGGCGTCGGAGACTGGCGCTCTTGCCGCAGTTCGTCAATATCGCGAGCGACCAGGGCAAGGCTAACCCCGTCATCGCGACCAATGATACTCTTCCACATGAACAAGTCGAGGAATGATGACAGTCTGGAAATTCGCCATACAGTGTTCGCCACAGATGCATTGTTTACAGCTTCAAGGTGCTGAACGGTTGCAAATATAGGAATGATATCGACTGCAGAAGTGGAAATAGAACCAGCTCAGTAAGGCGCCATGCTTATCTAGTGGGTTCTTAAGTCTAATCAATGAGACGAATACTCAGTCAAAACGCGGTCGAAGCGGCGTCGGTCCACATACAGTGCCCGAGGCAACAGCCGCGCAGAGCCTACGTTCTTCGAATATCGCTGCCATACGGTGTTTGTCAGTGGTGAGGACTGTCAATATACAACAACGAACCGGTTTCTATTCAACAAACATCGCCGGATCTCTAAACTTGCTCGAGTGGGATACCGCAAGGCGGAGTGATTCTGTTATTGCCTGTTTGCACCTTTAGTAGTCATTGCTTGTATTCTATTAATGGCAATTGGACCGACAGCTTATGAATCGGCTGTACGACGCTGGGTTTGTGGATGGTGATATACGGGATTCTGGGCTTCCCAACTGGATTGGAACTGGCATTTGCGAGGGTGTCACTTAGGCATTACAGGATCTAATCAACACGTTTAATGACATCGAACAATCGCATCGCTCACACCATGGCATACTCAAAAAGAAGAAGACACGCAATGAACGTTGATCGTTCATGTATAGTATGGTTTGAGGCTTCTTCACTGACATTTAGTAGACCGCTCAATACCCCCAATTTCTTATCTATTGATCCAAGAGGTAAATGTATCAATCAATGAAGAAGATGCTGGACATCAGATAAAACTAGGACGAGCTTCCCTTATGTAATGGCTGTCCCCTCAAAACACCTTTATATCAACGTTGATCAGCTCCACGCATTCTATTCCAGACTCTCGAGTAATTAGAGCATTAAGTCAACCATTTCCTAGACGCGATATTGTAGGCATGTAGGGCGGATGACACTATAGCCAAGCTTTCTTAAGGACTCGGTGACGTTTATGCTATTGACATAGATCTCCAAAGAATACGATAGAGTGTTGCTTGGGTAGCAAGCAAGTACAGGCAGGAGTCGTGATATCCTACATGCATCTTCCTCATCACAGCACCTGTTAGATAACATCTAGATTGTCTGCTTGTTGCCTGCCAAGTGCCAAGAGGAATGACATCTTGTGTGCCCCACAGTGCCCCGCTTCTATACTTGGATCTGCTACGGGAACGCAGATCACTGCCTGCTTTGGCAAAGAGCCGACATCATCGCCAAGTCATTGCTACTTTACTAGTATCTTACAAGGCTACAATCATTCTCTATCTCATATGCACAGAGTAGCACCTGGAGATCTACAGGTTAGTAGAAGACGATTATCAGATTGGAAACATTGGCAGCTGCAGCTTAGCTGCAATTAACTTTCTCAATCCCCGCTGGAAATAGTCACGAGCTGCCACAACCACCGGATGCTCGGAGATCATGACGATGATATCTGTCGAATAACAAGTCGCTTGGGAACCACGGTCTTGCTCTTGCTTTAGACAGTCACTAGGTTGTATGAGGTCGAGTGTAATGGGCTAATTATATCATTCCTGGAGCTGAGTTGCGCAACGCAATTGATCTGCAACCTGGTGGATACCCTGCCATTAGCCTATTAGGGAGGTACAGCTTCGAGAACAATGAGATATGTGCTGCCACTTACATCAATCAGGTTCATTATCAAATTTATCAATTTACTGTAGACCTTGACATCTAGTGCTGTGGCTACGATGATGTGCAGCCTGTTGTGGTTGACCTCCGCAGGATGACCGCTAGATGACGGCATCGCTCATTGCCACTCTTCAGGGATACCATAGCTTCCCCCGGCTTGACGTCAGTCCGCAAACACAATTTTGAGGAACATGCTCTATAAAAGGATTGATCACTCGGCGTAAGTGTGCTTGAACCAATCTACAATTCATAACAAAAACTACAGTTATCGATTCAAGCACAAAACAATTTCAAGTCTTCTACAAGATGTCGAACATGATGCACAAGGTGAAGGAGGCCTTGACTGGCCACCATGGTGACTCCCACCACACGAACCATGGCCCCCATGACTCCAAGGCTGCCAACAAGGTCGATCCTCGGGTCGACAGCGACCGTGGTACGTTCACCGCTCGGAATAATGGCAAAAGATCCCGACTAACCCTTCATCTTGTTAGACAACCGCGCTCGCCATGAGGCTATGGGAGGTACTGCTGGTCCTCATACCTCTGACACTGCCAACAAGCTCGACCCTCGTGTAGACAGCGACAGAGGTATGCTTTCATCTGGCCTCTGAGTCTACTGAGAAACTGACCTTTGCAGACAACCGTGGAACCGCCGCTTCTGGCACCTATGGTAGCAGCAACACCTACGAAACTAGCAGCAACACCTATGGAACTAGCAACACTTATGAAAACACAAGCTCCAATGCTGGTCCTCACAGCTCCAACATTGCCAACAAGCTAGACCCTCGCGTGGACAGTGACAAAGACAACCGTGGTACTACCGGCGGCTATGGAACAGGCACTTCCGCCGGCAACACCTACGGCAGCGGCAGCTCCAACGTCGGCCCCCACGACTCCAACATTGCCAACAAGCTCGACCCACGGGTTGACTCCGACGCGGACAACCGCGCCCGGCACTCCGCCATGGGCGGCACCGCCGGACCCCACGGCTCCGACATGGCGAACAAGCTGGACCCCCGCGTCGACAGCGACAGGGATAACCGTGGTCTGGGCACTGGCACCGGAACCGGATACGGCACCACTTCCTCCAACGTCGGACCTCACGACTCCAACATCGCCAACAAGCTCGACCCTCGTGTGGATAGTGACCAGGACAACCGCGCTCACCACCAGGCTATGGCTGGCAGCAGCTACACTGGCGCCGGCGCTGGTACTGCCACTGGAACCACGGCTGGTCCCCACAGCTCCAACGTAGCGAACAAGCTCGACCCCCGTGTCGCTTCCGACTTGGACAACAGTGCCACCATGGGAACTGGAACTCAGCGTGGCTTCTAAGTGACGGTCTTGGATGAGAATGTTACTTGATAATGCTTAATTCTTCGTGATGGAATGACTTTGATACCATGAAATTGCACGATTGATGATTCTATGATTTCGGCTTTGTATTATCAACTTGATAGTATGCCACAATGCTATTTTGTCTCTCTAAAATGTGGTGTTTTCTCGTAGAAGTGGCCAATTAGCCGCATCTAATCTTACTGGCTGGATCGATCGCAATATAGCTGAGGTAAGTAGCAAAACATGAGCAGCAGCAGTAACTTAGTACTGCCCCTGTTTTGTCTGACAAGTGCGAAAGTTGAACTAGCTTCTGTACCTCAATCAGGAGTGCTCAGTCAATGTCTTGCTGCAAGATTATACTGCCCACCTGTCAGTCAAGCATCTCAAACCATCATTGGAAATGGTACAAGGCTTGAAGATATTTGCAGAGACCATCTGAATTTCATTCACTCAGAGAATACAACACATGGCGACGCATCATGGTTACATTAAAAGATATTATCCACAGACGTAGATCCTATGCCCTCATATCATCATACCATTCAGTGCTAATCCTCGGTACTGAATCGAACAACACAGAGATATTCCACGGCTATCGACCATCGCAAACCACCCCTCACAGGCCCCTCAACTATACGCCGCGATAGCCTTATCAAACGCATCCGCAATCTGCTTATTGATCATCGGCGCCAGCTGCGCATACAACGGCGCCAGCTTCACCGCAACCGCATTCCCAAGCTGCGCCGACAAATCCCTCTGCTGCTGCAGATTCCCCTTAACCAGAAACGCCAACGATCCGATCCCCAGCAACCCGGTATCAAACTGCGGTTTCTTCGCGACGATATTGTTCAGGGTCGAGAAGATCTGCGGCTGGAGGTTGATGAATGCGGATGCGACGGTGAGGGATTCCGCGTTTGTGAAGTTGGCTGCGGCCTGCGTGGTGGAGATGGCGTCCTTGAGGTTGTGGGAGAGTTTCACGGATTCGACTTCGATTTTGAGCGCTGTGATGGTGCCTAGGATGCCGCCGTCGTAGGAGGTGACGGTGTTGTTGAGGACGACCATTTGGCTGGCGATGGTGTTGACTGCGTCGACGACGGCTGTGGCGTCGCGTTTGGTGATTGTCGCTGTTGGGATGGCGGTGGCCAGGGCCGTGGCCGCCAGGAGGGAGAATAGGAAACGCATGTTGACTTGTCAGGTTGTGATGAGTTGATGGTCTACTCCGTACTGTGTGTGTATGTTCGGCCAAGTGGATGATGGATCAGGGGATTTATACCCGTCCTGCCGTGTTGACTCTTCGGTCTTCATGATTATGCAGGATGACTCAGTGCCAACGGTGCAGGATCCGTAAATTGTTCCCCCAATACCATAACGAGCTAACCAAACTATATTGTACCCCGCAAAAAGAAGGCGAGATGCCAAATTACAGACAGGGGTTCGAGCGAATCATGCTGCCTCGTGGCTGACGACTGGATGTAACCCCACATGTGAACAAGCCATCTCTCCGAGGCTTGCTGCAAAACTGAAACATTTGGCCTAGAAAAGCAAGCTTTGCGATCTTCATCAACCGTTGAAGTATTGATGAGATGTTGTTCGTAGCCTTCCTAGGTGATACTTGACCTCGGATGGGTGACGGGGTCTATGACTCTATTTTGAAGTTGTGAATCTTGTGACCTAGTACTCTCATTATTCAGAAAACAACATCTCATTAAACCAGAATCAGGGATCTGCAAATGAATAGTAATTGACTTTGAGTTTATGCAGACTTTCCCCGGATGCCCCATCGCAACTCCCAGACCCCACTGATTGTCAGGTCCAGAAGGTCTTTAACTGAGCCTATCTGAGCCGCGATATCGATTGTACGATTATCAGAGCGTCATCTCAATAAATAGAAGCGCGAGGATCGCGCAGTACCGAAATCAGGAATATTCCGAGCATCATCTGCTTGGCCTCGGGTCTAGGCCTTGGCAAATTGAACGACTCCACTGAACTGATCACCATCGATCCTTAGCGAGCCGGTATATTTGGCCCTTGTAGAGTCGATATCGTTCCTCCGTTTGCAGTAGTTCCCTCATGTTGAAGCTGTAACCAATGCGCGTATAGCGAACGCTGTATGCGCGAGTTCCCTGACCATCATCACATGGCGATGGCATCTATAGTACTTCGACTAGCCACGTAACAAGTGTCCTATGCAGAGTATCAATGTCCCCCTTTGCCGTCTTTGTCTGCCGAGCCATATTCTTGATAATCGGTAAATGATCGCGCGAATATGTGTGGTGGTACGGGGAAATCCTGTTTCTGTTATAGTGTCGGTAACTGCCTCGGTTCCAGCGGAGAGTCCCTGACGATACTGTATAACAAAGTCAGCGATCCAGTCATCAGTCCGCCATGACATGACTTGACGACTTACGGGCGTTTCCGTCAGCTGGGCGGATCAGCTGCCGTTCGTTATAGCTGGTCTGCGTTAGGTTATCTGCACAATGTAGCGTTGCCTACCATAACAAAGTCGAACTCGACGTCGTATTGTAAGTCATGGTGTGGTCAAGACATCGAGCTATTAGACTGCTGGACCGTCCCTCTTTCATCGATGAGTTCTTCGATATTCAACTAGGCAAGAGGAACCAGTTAACAGGAAAACTCCTTAATTTGCGGTCCCATATTTGACATTGGCCAGAATCCAGTTTCGATAAAGATGAACCAGATGGGACATGCGTATAGCAGAGAAGGAGGATGAAGAGTGGGATACTTGGGCGAATTCAAGATCGACGACCTGTAGTCTCTGCTCCCTTCGTGCATTGACGGTGTTGGTACTACCTAAGGGCAATGTTGTCACTTACATCAAGATTTCAGGACGATTGGTACATATTCTACTTAATGCACCACTGGTTTAGGAGTCAGCGGCTCTCAAAGAGAATTTGGAACTATGGTTGCCGCATGGAGTGTGTTGCAAGTCTACGTCAGGTTTATTCAAACTTTAGTGCTAAGTATCAGACTCTTGCAGTGAAACTTCGTTATCGTCATCGTCAGATACCTCGGCCATCCACTTGTCTATGAGGTCTTTGTCATAGGTCTCCGACTCGTCGTCATCGTCGAGGTCTGGGTCTTCTACTGCCGCCGCAGATAAGGCTAGAATGCGGCTCAACTTCCAGGACATTTGTAAAAGCGTGAAACTGGGTAAGGGGTGAGTCTCTGGGTCGGTCGTCTTCAAGACGAACCTGAACCCAGACTCAATCCGGTCGCCTTCGAAAGTGTGTGAAAATCTCCCAGCTGACGAACTGAGACCAGCGGTTGATGATGGATGTTTTGAGAGATCCACGTTGTCTGTTGGCCCATGGCCCTCTCGGGGCAACCAATGAAATTCACACTCTAGTTCCCGTTCCGACTCGCGAAGCGGCTTGAACGCGCAATATCCCTCTGCCCAGTCCTCTTGTACGCTACTGGACAGACAGATCAGATTCTGTGGGATGCTGTCGGTGGGTTCGCTCAGGTTCGGGGAGACAGCGTTCTTCCACTTAATAACATCGTCATTGTCAAAAAATAGTGATAGCATCGTCCACATGTCGGGTATCGATCTTGTCAGATCGGTCGGCTTCTTCTTTTTCAACAAGCAGGATGGGAGAATATGGCAGACTTGGACTTCCTCTCGTCCAGTGACGACGCACATGCCACCATCGCGTTCTTTAGCTGTTTTTCTAGCCGATTTGGGACGGGGAACATCATCAGAAAGGTTCGATCGTGACGAAGAAGAGCATGAGGAGCTCCGATCCTTTGGTGGCTTTTGACACCACATGCGGGGGAGTGCATATAAGGTTTCAGAGACCATCTCACACAAGCGTGGTGCGGCTTCCGCTTCTTGGATGAACGTCCTCAATGCCGATAGGTCTGCCACTTGCAGGCACTCCCAAAAGGATGTGGGCACAGCCCGCGTATTCAGTGCATTGCCAAGTCGCACCATAAGAGCGTCCCGGTCGGCATCCGCCGCTGAAGGGGAACCAACATCCGCCGTTATCTGTGGAAGCTGGGTGGGAGCACCTGGCATGGCTAAAGGGGAACCATGATATATCGCCGTGACTGATCGTTGTCTCACTGGGGATGGAGCTGAACGGTCTGGACCATTATCAACGTCCATTTCGGTTAAGTGGGTCGACATGATTCTATAGAAAGTTAGAGCTAAGAACGGGGCTAGTACTAGAGAAAGAGATCCTTACCTAGGAAGGAAGATCGTTCTATCCAATTCGGGTCGGTGAAGGCCAGGGGAACTCTCACTGGTCGCTGGAGAAGGCCAACGAGACTTGTGGGAATCAGAATATTGAAAACACTAAGGTATCTTCAAACGGGGACGAGCGAATTTTGATGATCTTGTACTAAACTATTTCCTCAATGAGACCTTGTTCGAGCGTATCAGTTGCCGCGATGACGGGGTTAGCGTTGGGCTGGTGATAGAGGACGGAGTAGATGATGGATCAAAAAGAATCTTGTTGTACCTGTAATGATGATGACGCAGATACATCTGGTCAACGTTATGGAAAGCGTCAACAAGTGATAGCGGAGGGTGAGCGAAATCCAAACGGATTGCCGTCGTCATAATCACCTCAGGATGTAAGGAATGCTTGAATCACGGGTTCGATTGATGAAGCTAACTAGATACATAAATAAGGTATACATGGTTAATGTATACTAAGCTAAATTTGAGCTGGTCATTGCCCATGTAGGAGGGAGTCACTTGGAGCAAGATTCAAAGAATGCCATCCACCGCACCGGAGTGGCTATTAGTAAGATGAAAATGTACCCTGGCGCCGTCTCGTCTCACCTGAGGTCCAAATACCACCATTCAACATGTTATGATTCCCAGACTCCTACATCTCGGGCGCTCTATATCGAATATTAGTATTGCCCATCTTCAGATGCTTCTCATGAATGCTGAATCGATATACTGACTTTGAGTAGCGGGCGGGACGAGCCCGCTAGCAGCGGACGATCGGCCTGAGATCGAGCGCGTTGACAGTCATAAACTGAGACACCTATCCCGTACAATCGTTTGCAATTGCAACGCAGGCCTGGGTAATTAGCTGAGTTCCTCAGCTGAGTCTTCATCCCGCTCATCCTCATCGGCTTCCAGCTGCCTTTGATCTGCAGTACCAGCAAACACAGACACACGATTCAAGAACCACTGCATTTCAAGGATCCAGGGATCAGGGAGTGGACAATTCTCCGGATCGTGGGTCTTAAGCGTGATCGTCTCACCAGAGAGCAGTGCACGATCGGTGCGGACATCATGCAGAGCAAAACCGTAGTCCGATGGGTGGATATATGATTGAAATTGCGGAATAGTACTGAAGTCGATATCCCCTTCGTATGCCTCTCGCTTCAGCCACCAAAACTTAAGTGTCAGCCACTTGCCCTCTGGATCTCTGTCGACAGGCTCAAAGGCAATGTATCCCTTGGTGTATAGTGCATATGTGTTTGGGCTGAGGAGTATGAGATTCTCGGGCTCTTCAGGTCCCAAGGCATCTTCATAGATGGCGTTATACCATTCGTCCACCTTTTCACCACTCCAAAACTCTCTCAGGGTGAGGAAAAACTGCCGTACGGCGACCACATTCCTGTCATTCATCCAAAAAGGGTATAAAGGGCATGGCTGGCAGATATCCTTGCTGCATTTTGTGAGAATGCAGGCTTTATCGCGGTTGCGACACTAGGATGTCACGAGGTTAGTATTAGGTGGGTTGCAATTGATCCGGCCGGCAAGACATAGCTTACTGCATCCTCTGCGAATTGCCTTCTATACCTCCTTAACCTGGATGACTCCAGAGATTCCTCTGGCGTTTTGCGCGAGTTAACCTTTTCATTTTTGTCCCTTTGTTGCCCTGAACAGGTGCTGTTAGCTTCACACCGCAGTTGAGACTAGATGATGGCTGACATCTTTTAGCTATTAAGCCCTCTTTCTCAACGCAGAAGAGCTTTTCAAAAATCCCAATAGGACAATCCGGGAGATACTTGTCAACTAGATGTTTCAGTTACTTAATGTCCGCGAGCCACAAGCACCCATAACAAGTTGCCAACCTATCTATCTCGTCGGCCTCGTAGATCACGGTGGTTAGTCCTCGGACGATCTGTCTCATCAGCTCGATGCGTCGAGGCTCCTTGAAAGCAGCATCCGGAGTTCTTGAGCTGGCCATAGCTGATGGTATAAAGTAATCCGAAGTAAGCAATTAAATGCGAGTGAAGCTTTGTCTCGGTTAATTCTGCTTTGCTTGATGTTAATCAAGCTGTTACATGTATTGTTAAGAGAGCGAAAATGTTATCAGGGCGACACGATGAAAATTACCCGGATAGTTCTATGACCAGACTATGGATATGACTTGAGAACGAAGGGTAGACGTCACTCTGAGAAGCATAGTGGTAAGAAGAAGTTGCGGAGTTGATCAGGAATTCAGGATCTACAACTTCGGGATGCAGAAATAAGGCTAGGTCTGTGCAACCAATGATGGGAATGCCCAAGTTGCCAAGCATTGCCCGTTTCCGGGTAGCCTAATCACTTCTGGAGCGGAGGCCCACATTTCCCTGGTATGGCTGCCGACTGTCACCTAATAAGAATACATCATAGAGCATCATGTGGTAAGAATATCACAGAAGGACAAGTAAATTAGATTTCGAACTACGAAGTCGTACTGTCGTAGTGCTCTAGCTATTATGGACTGTATGATTGACTGTTGCATGTAACCTATCAGAACTCTTCTTATTGTCGATAGACTCCCCTAATCTTATGAGACTAAACATTGGAATGACGGCACTAGCCAGCGCCAAAGTGCACAAAAACGCCTCACTGGGCGTCGGGCATATCTTTGTCCTTGGGCGAACCATCTTCCAGGTCAATGAGGTCCTCCTGGCCCTCTATTTCGCGCCGATGATCCTCCTCCACCTGCTGTTGCAGGCGCTGCTGCCTGCGCCGTTCCCTACGACGGTCCCGGCTGTTGCCCTCCATGCGAGGACGACGCTGGCGCTCACGAGGACGGGGAGGAGACGGGGGATGAGGTGGGCCGTAGATCTGGGAAGCCGCAGCCTGTATCGAGCAGTATAGTCAGCGTCGTTCTAACATGATGAGTAGTATCGTTGTCCTTACCGCACCGGCCAAGACGCGAGCACCAACAGGACATTTCGCGGCTTCGTGGCCCCAGCGACGGCAAAACACGCACCACTTGCCATTCTGTATAGTACGATGTGAGCTCAAATATAACATAGATGAATCCTTGCTCGAGCTACCTCCTTCAGCTTCTTGACGTTGCGCTTGCCAGGGCCGCCTTGGTCGCCGTTGTTCCGGTCAGGATTTCTCCCGCCGGAACCAGAGGTTGCAGCTTGCTGACGAGGTATAGCCTGACCAGAGCTGGTATTGGAAGCCATTTGGGTGGTCATTTCTGCTGATGGGAAGATAATTATGGTAGTTGTTGTGATAAGACGAAACACAGGAGGGAAGAAGAGGGAGGGGAAGAGAAAATAAAAATTTTTCGACAGCTACTGTTTGTGTGAAGGATAGTGATGGGCTCGCCTCCTGGTGCTATTTAGTGTCATTCACTTTCATCTATGTATCTTGCACAAATGTCACAGGGGTGGTCATCACATAATGTATGGCATGCAGTATGTTTTAGAGTGCATAGTTGCCACTCAAATTATCCGAGTCCCCGTGCGTCCATGATGGCACTGGAGAATGCCTTCATTTCCGCAACATTACTGGGTAGTGCTCATGTGTATACCTCCTAATGATGCGGGGATTTGTTGTCGACAGTGAACAAGCGCCCTCGTGCGGGGGGTGCTGGCTCTGCTAAGTATGCGCCCCCAATACATTGCGTGAAATCCTCCTCAATAAGTAGGTGCCTGATCGTCATCTTCGATGGCTCCAGGCCTCCAGCAATAAGCTGGCATTGCTCACGTTTTGCCCTAGCATGGATATGACAGCTTTATGGCTGATAGGAGCGTTCGCTATTCTAGAGGAGCTGAAAGCTCTAGAGTTACTAGATATCCCTCATTTGCTAAATTTGTGGCTGGTAAAACAGTGACTCCTTAACTGATAAGTGGATTAGCTATGCTACATCTTAAACTGTTCTAGGAGCCTCCTGTACTATAAAAGTAGAATAATAAACAGTAAGTAGCTACTAATTATGCAAAGCCAACATTCGCAGAGCCTTAGAAGAGGTAATAATCCTCTGAGAACATTCGCTAATTTCCCACCGGGCCAGTGGCCATGCTCAGGCCCCTTAATAGAGGGACTTCACTGCTCCAGGCCGACATAAAATAATTAAATGACTCCCCGTCTTCGAAAATAGACCTTGAGTGTCTGAATGTTCGCCAAGCGGCGCGTGTCATCAACACAGACCTCACCGTTGTGACGGAGTCTAGTAACTTGTCTCTGATGGACAGGGAAAGCTTAGAAAGCCATTCCTCTGTATGTGGCATTCTTCTAATTAAATTGCTGGTTCCAGGTTTACAGTCAATTGACAAAATAGACCACTGAAATCCACCAGGAATCCCAAAGTCAATAGCTACCGGCCCCCAATCTTAAGAATGGAGATCCTAACGTACAATGGCTCCGAGGTAAACGCTACCAATCAGCCATGCAATACTGCAGACGCTCCTCAGTTACTTCTTGTCTCATAACATCAGGGCGGTATATCGACCTTTCGTAATCATGCAAGAACGACTTTTGACGGGTCACGGGCTACTTGTCAGTCGATTAAGTTGAAGCTCTAGGGAAGAGAACATGAAGAGAAAGAAAGAAAAATTTCTGACAGCCAGTGTTTGTGCGAGGGGTAGCGATCAGTTCTCACCTTTAGTGTTGTTTAGTGGTCAATCACTTTTGTTTATCTAGCTTCTACAAATCAAATGGAGGTGGTCTTCACACGACATACTCTATGAGGAAGGCATTTAAGGTTCCTTGCACAAATGTATTCGCTGGCCATTGCTCTCAATGTTTGCATTACCCAAGGAAATACTATCATCAGAAAGGGTGTCTGTATACTGCAAACTAAAAACTGCATACAAGAGCAAGCTCATCTTAGCTTCGCCAGTCCCGATCAGAAGCTGGTTACTAGACTCCAGCACCACGGTGAGGTGTGAGCTTGTCACTGGAGACCTGGAGGTCATCGGAGATGACGACCAGGCACCTACTCGCGCAGGATTTTTGTTGGAAACTAGTGTAGATGAGGACACTATCCAGTGCCGTCATGCAAATGAGGACACTAGCCAGTGTCTTCAGGCATCATCTAGCGCCGTCGTGGAAATGAGGACGCTTCTGCAGTCCATGAGAGGGCGATGCTGCCTTGGAGGGGGTGGCGACGACTGACCGGAGGGCGGCTACTTTCAGTAGCGAGGGGGACCCTGGTCTGAGGGCGGCTACCTCCAGTAGCGAGGACCCTGGTCTGAGGGCGGCTACTTCCAGTATCGAGGACCCTGGTCTGAGGGCGGCTACTTTCAGTAGCGAGGACCCTGGCATAGGCATCGTCCAGCGCCATCATGGAAATGAGGACACTATCCAGTGCCGCCATACCAAAGGATCCCTCGCTGAGGTTTCTTTTAATCCTCGAGATCGATTAGATCGTCCTCGAGATCAACTAGATCAGCCATAGTCTGGTATTGGGATCCTGATCGGCCAGCCTCATCGGCGACGACGCTGAGGGCCGGGGGCGCTGCTCTTGGGCAGCGTGGTGCTGGGGGAGCTGCTCCTGAGGGGCTTGCTCCTGGCGTCCCTGCTGCTCCTGTGCCTGCCGCTCTTGCCGCTGTGGCTGCCACAGCCCCTCTGCCAGCCGACGTGCCTCGCGACGTTCCCTTGAGTTGGGTCCCTCCATACGAGGGCGCTGCTGCCGCGGGCCCAGGGGGTGGCGATGACTTACCGGAGGGTGGCTGCTTTCAGCAGCGAGGGCCCTGGCCTGATTCAAACCCATCAGATTGAACTGTTTGTGATGATTGGGAAAATTAAACGAACCGTTGCGAGAACAGCATTGCCGAGAGAACGGCACTCCGACAGGGTGTGTCCCCATCTTTGGCAACCCCGGCACCACTTCTTCTATTATCAAAAGCCGAGAGTGAGTATATGCCACGGAAGATGCCGCTCCATGGACGTACCTTCTTCGTCTTCTTGGTCACGTTGCCTGGACCCCGATCAGGGGGACGCCGACCACCGTTGCCGCGATCGGGCCGTCTGCCACCAGAGCCAGAGGCGGCAGCTGGGACATGCATAGATGCATTGTGTTGGATCGCTGTACTCATTCTGATAGGGTTGCTTTCTAAGGGTTTTTGTATTCTTGAGATTTGACGATGAGAGGCGAACGGAAAGGAGAAAACCAGAGAGAGAAGGGAACAGGAAGAAAAAATTTCAACAGCTAGTGTTTGTGCGAGGGGTTAGCGAAGGGTTCAGGTCCTGATCATTCACTTTCGTCTATGTAAAATGCCTGAGGTGTCATCACTTAACATATGGCAAGCACATAGCATATATGTGGAGCTTGCAAGGCTCTGGTCAAGGTCTTAAAAGTGTGCGGCAACTGAGTTACTCGTTCAGAAGAGCAAGCCGAATTGACGTACTGACAATATCCTTTAGACAACCATACTTCATAGTACAGGCTACAAGGGCCGATATTACTGTCCTGGTGCCCCAAGGAATGAAGACTAGGTACGCACTTGTGGCTGAAGACTCCGGCAGCATACATGTTCTGGCTATAATACTGTTAAACATCGCATTGCTATAATTTCTCCTACTATAGAACAGTTGTCTAGACGCCTTTCTAGTCAAGGGGTAAAATGGTAAACAAACCCTCCATGCAAACAAATCCCCCGTGCAATCCCTCGCAATTAGGGTCGCGGCAAGATGCAACATCAGTATTCGAATATCAGTGATATATGACCAACGTTATTCTGTTCCGGCGCTTAAAAGGCTATCATATACTGCTAGAACTAATTTGTTGCTCCTCGAAACCTTGAAAATACCACGTGTAATTATTATCCAGTCTAAACGAAGTTATTAAGTGGACATAGGATCCGGCACATCGTTTCAGTGCCGTTAGGCAGAGGCTGATCCCAACGCACATCATCTCAGTGCCGACAGATGGAGCCTGATCCTGAGGGCACACTGTTTCAGTGCGGACAGATGGGAGCTGAGGCTCAGGGCACATTGTTTCAGTGCCGTCGGAATGCGGCGTCTCTCACTGAGAACACCAAGCCTCATCCATATCCATCAGGT
Source organism: Aspergillus hiratsukae (assembly GCA_014281905.1). Classification (NCBI taxonomy): domain Eukaryota; kingdom Fungi; phylum Ascomycota; class Eurotiomycetes; order Eurotiales; family Aspergillaceae; genus Aspergillus; species Aspergillus hiratsukae. The sequence continues at coordinate 52,455 of JACBAD010001982.1, forward strand.
CTGCAGGAGACTCGGAACCAACGTCCTGCCTCGTAGCCTAGCCCAGTGCTCCTATCTGCTCTCGCTCTTGCTGCAGACGCTCCTGGGGCTCCTCCTCTATGTCCTCCCGCGGCTCCTCGCGCTCTGGGGCCTGCGATGGGTCCTGTCGGCGAGCCTGCCAAATCGCTCTGCGCCGGTCCCTAGCCGTCGGACCCTCTTGGCGAGGGCGGCGCGGAGGCGTGGGGGCGACAGGCCGGTTCGCATGCCGACGGTCACGCGGGCGAGGGGAAATTGGGTCTGATAAGCGTTACGCCGCTCAGATGGAGGAAGGGCTTCCTGGGCCGGGGCTTCAAAGGCAGGAACACTCTGGATGTATTATGGAACAGTCAGTTTCACCCAACATATCCTGCACGATTCACAAATTAATCGTACCCAATCAAGAAAAGCCGCCCTATGAGGGCACTTGTCCGTCTTATGATCTATCCTCTTGCAGAGGGCGCAAGCATCTACCTGCTATCATGCGCGAGAGTCAGCATACTAGTATGATGGAGTTGCTCGGCTGGAACTTACGCGCGCCTTGCCAATCACCGGCCTGTCCCTTGGAGGACGGCGACCACCGTTTCCCTTTCCAGGACACTTTCCACCGGAGCCTGACGCTCCTCTCAGTGCATCGATCAATGCATTTCGACCGGATCTGATCACTGTACTCATTCTGAATTAGTGGGCTTGTTCAGCGGTACTTACTTCTCGAGATTTGGCGATGGGAAGATAAAGGCAAGAAGCAAGAAGAAAGAACAGTTTTGGTGATGGATAGATAAAGGGAAGAAGCAAGAAGAGACATGAGAAGAGGAAGAAAGATCTTCTACTACAACTGCTAGTGTTGCTCACTGATCATTGACCATCATCACGTCTTCCCAAAAGGGAATGGTGAGATCACGTCTCCCATGACAGGACGCGTTCGTGTGCCTACAGCAAGTGATATTGTGCCTTAACTGGATCTGTTTAGATGTTACCTGAGTACGCCCATCTACGGGGAGGAAGGAAGCAGCTGGTTATGACCCAAGCTTGCTTCTTCTTAGTGATTGAGAAGACATTCCGGGAAGCTAGTAAACGGTTGACTCCAGGCTATATCATATGTAATGTTATCTTTACATCGTTTGTGCTTCGAGCTGAATGTAAGGGACGATTCCCTGATGTTGAATCTTCCAGTACCCATGGCTTCAATGCGAAGATGTTGTTTTAGCTGAGCGAAATTACTACCGCGAAGCCATTGCCCTTGACTGGACTATGGAACCAACCCGATGAGCGTAGACAATCTTGCATGTAGTATGTGGATTGCTTTGGCTAGTATTTGGCCGGTGGAAAGACTTATTTCTTCGAAATCATATCCTCTATCCATCTTCCAAGATGACTTACTTCACTTCATTACGCGGAAGCAAACTAACAAAAAGGAAAGAAGTGTGGCATCTGTTGTACGTCTTTGCAAGGGCGTATCTAATATCTAAGTCACTACTGCAGAAGTCCTTAGGAGATATAGCTTGACTCCTTTATGAAGGGTGTCTTTTATTCTCATATTCATTGTCATAAAGGCATTGAGTTGGGCCATGAGATAAGGTCAATAATTCCAGTGAATAGGCAAGGAGCCTGTCAGAACTAAGCTAGTCATTTATACAGCTTGAGCTCACCCTGACAGTTAGCCATACATGCCTACCCTGGTGAAGCAATCATCAAGTCTGGAAGTCCTGCAAGGAGTTTACCCATGACTGTATGCGGACTGCGATAAGAGTCTTCACTGTAGGGGCTGTTCATGCTCCATTTGAAAATCTTACCCTCGAAAGGCACGAGCCTGAAGATTGCAGCTCTGGTTTCAAGCAAATCAGAGTAAGTATCAACAAATTATACCTCTGTCACTTCATCCAAGCTAATATTTCTACGGTAAAACGCCGCCAGCAAACAGAAGAAATGTATTGCGGTTTTATCCTTTCCTCTACTCTCTCTACATTATACCATATTACCATTTTCATGTCTCTTTGACCTCCGCCATTGACTAACCAATTCGCTCCGTCCAGTCCTGTTGGGGGAACTGCTGACCGCGGAGGTTGTACACAGTAGGACCACAGTCTCACACCATAGTTCATCAGTAGCGGCTCGACCGACAGCTAATGAATCAGCTGTATGATGCTAGTTCTGTTGAAGTCGATATCCCTGATTGCTAGGAGGTTGGTGAGGTGGCGCACCAGGGTAAGGCCCAGGCCGTGGGAGGTGCCGGTTGTGAGGTATGTTGACATAAAAAAAAGTAAGGTGAAAGAAAAGTAAGAGAAAATTATGGTTAAGAATAATATACAGATATCATTATTCTCTTACTATTATCCTAGTTCATTCTTACTATTTACTAACCTTGACTCTAGTCACTGTTAAAAGTAGTAATTATTAAATATCAAGCATGATTATATATAACCTTATCTTCCCCTTCTCATCTCCCCTACCACCATCTCCCCTTCTTATCTCCATCCGCCCTTCTTGTCTCCATCTTTCACTCCTCTCTCCAGCTCCATCTCCCCATCTTAGCTGACCCCTGGAAAGACCTTCACTCTGTGCTCTTATAAAATCAAGACTGATACAAGTATGGAGCTGGTCCAACCTATAATTTCGTGAAAAGCAATCATTGCTAGAGGCAAGGAAGGATGTACTTGGTATAACTCAAAGTACGGATAAGAATTATGCATGAGGTGTCACGGGCTAGAAGCCAATTTAACCTATATTATAGGTTTGGACTGTAAGAACTCGCTAAGGAACTTCTAACTAAGGCCGCGGCAGGCCGAACAAATATCAACACGCGCACGGTAAACAATGTCACGTGATCAGGGGACTTCGCGTCCGGGATGTACATGACCTCGCGAGTGCCCGATAGACGGGCTCGAGCAATTTGCGGGCCCTGCCCGCTACATGAGGCTATGGCAACACTACGAGGCCATCCCTATGGACAACAAGGGAATAGCTACCTGCCTTGGAGTGCCAAGGTTCCCACTAGCATTGGCTTCTTACCTACTAGGTACACTTCCCTCTTTCCTATTTTGGCTTACTGTGTGCTGGGGCTACATGAGTCATGCTAGTGATATACAGTGGCTCGAACCAACCTAAAAACGTCCCGTTTTCGTCGTACTGCATGACGCCCTTGACACATGTCATTGATCCACGTCCCCACCAGAGGGGCGTGGGGCTTCGGCTGCAGGAATCCGCCAAGCAATCCTCGGACTCTTAGGCCATCTGTCGCCGACTCGCCATCATACCTTAGTAGTTGGTACTGCCGCAAAGCCTGTCAGTCAGAAGCCCTTATTGGTAAAAGCCGAGGCGAACTTTTGCTCTGAATATGAGAACTGCTCAAAAGCCTAGGCGCCTGTCGGTAACTTACTGTGAGTTAGTGGGTATCATTGGCCAGTATCCGTAATAAGTTCCATTTCGATTTTCAGAGCGAACACCGAAGTCAACCGAGAAATAAAAACAAGGAAGGCTACCTTTGTAATCTTGTTCTTGAATACCTCCAGCTGATTTGCAGCTACGAGCGTCGCTCCCACACTATTCAATACACGTAGATGAGTGGCCATCGAAGGGCACAGACTTGCTGTGATAGAGGTTCCTCGTTAAGGTCGGTGAAATCTAACAGCAGATTACAGAAATCGACTTTACTTGTCATCAGTTGATCCATAGACAGGAGAAGTCTTGCCTATGCTCCGTTGACAGTGTTGGAGAGGGTATCTTTCTTACCTCCGTCTTGGTTAAGCACATGATCGCTTACGGATTCCTGCTTGCAGCAATAGGTTCAACCGCAAATCAGTGCTAGTAGCCCACCGCGTGCCTCGAAAGAAGATAGCAGGAAGAAAAGCGTGGGCAGGGAAGAGAAGGGTTTTATCTCGTTCTTCTACGGTGAAACATAATTTGCCGACGCGGATACTCTCCTTAACTTCTGGATGGAAGAAAATGCTCTTATGAGCAATGTTGACTGAGAAGGTTAGTCTTCATTACTGGCGCAATGATCATATTGGAGTATGTGGCTCTATCCGCTTAGTTCAGACGCGGAATCTGGTCTCACATACCTAGGCTTAGGCAATGAGAGCAATCTTGGCTTTGATCCATATGCGATAGTTGAACGTACTCTGTATGCTTCTTGTTAGGTCGCGTTAATCACTAGTACTGATTCCTTTATCTAGGCCTACCTCAAGCTTGCAGCAGAATATCTCCACAGTAGTTGATCCCCATCTGTTTATATCCACTACGCTAAATCAAGGTAGCGGCCTTAGCCCTCTGCAAGTAAGACTGGCTTAGATGGTTTCTCTGTCATGTATCTTCATCCAACGGAGTATATTTCATCTGGTATGTTCACATATCTCTTGAGTGATGGACATATCTGAACGCATTTTCAGGTCACTGTTATGTAAACCCTCAGTCGCATTGTGATTGTTACCTACATTGGAAAATGCTCTATTGCAACCATCAAATTTACATTGGTAAGGGCGTTCTCCTGTATGAGTACGGATATGAATTTTTAATGCACCGTTCTGAACGAAGCTTCTCTTGCACCCCTCTACTGTGCAATGGTAAGGTCGGTTGTTCGTATGAATTCGCTGATGCCTGAAAAGGTCCGACTTGCGTTTGAAAGACTAGACATACATCCCTTAGCCACGACTTGGGTTCATGCAAAGCTGGGTTCAGGGCGAGCCCTCCTAACCTTTCCACATAGTGTCCAACGACAAATGAAACCCTTTGTACTGCTTAGCATCATTACTGAACCGGAGCTTAGGTGATGCGATGGAGTATTTAGCAACAGCAGATGTAGTATGCGGGAGTAGGCTCGGAATGAATGGAAGTGAGCATCTTATAGTAATGGTCTGGATTGTCAGATTGACAGCTCCCGAGTACTTCTGTCGCGTTAGAACGCAGATAGTAAGTAAGTAGGATGCAGGGTGATTTGACATCGTACGTGCATCATATCAACATGTAAAATGATCGACATTCCTCATTAGACAAACACGCCAGCCGTAGTGGGTGTCATGACTGGCCTTGATAATTGAATTTTGATTGGAAACCTAATATTCTATCAGGTAGCACTGGTGAAATACTGGGCCAGAATTGGCAGAATCAATGGGCACGGCAGATCAACCAGCGGAGGACATGGGTTCTACTTCGTCGCCCGGCTCTTGAGAGAAGACTTACTCTGGATTAGAGGTAATAAATGAAATACGAATGAGAGAATATTGGAGGGCATCATGTCTACTACGGAGTTTAGTTCTCTGTTCTCATTTCACTCGGCGGCCCGAATTGAACGAATTGTTCGCTTTTGATTTGTTGATTTTTGGATAATTTATTATAACTATACAGCCTACAAAGAACAAATCTCATCAATTCATCAGTCACTCTCCATGGCGAGCTCTACTGGCTACAGCAGTAGTAACTACTGTTGAATCATGCCCTGCCCCTGTTGAAGTGCTATGCAGATAACTACTGTCGCTAACTCTATATACATATCTATGTACAGTGAACTGTTACTCTCCGACAAACTGAGAGCGTCTATGGCAGTCTAAATGTCTGTAATAAGTGCTGGGGATGGCTGCATTAGTCGTGTATTAGCTGTGTATTAGCTGTGTATTAGCTGTGCATTAGATGTGCATTAGCCGGCGGTAGAGAAGGCATGGTGATTGGCTCTGGAGTGGAAGTATGCCATGCTGGCAGGTGGCACTCACCCATCACACCAATAAAAGCAAGTAGCTGCTGAGAATCGCGAAATCATAGCTGACACAGCCCCCGTAGACAGGACCGGTCAAGTCTGCCGTTCCATGATTGAGCCAGATGCTTCCCTCCCGCACATCCAGTCTACTGAGTTCTCGTTCGGACACACCAAATATCAATATCTTTGGTGCCATTAGTCCATAGGTCCCCGTAGGGAGACATCTATAACTTAGTGCAGTACTGACCGATATACAGACAAAACAAACGCAACCCGACGAATGGAAGTCCAAAATGGCAGGGTCGATCCTGATCAAGACGATGCTGTTAAGTCGACTGATGGAGAGCTACAATCTGTCGGTGGTAAGTTTTGTACGGAGACATCCGCTAATCTGCCCTTTGCGTCCTCAGGTTCATGACTTCACTGGGAGGACAATGTTGGGGGGACAATGCGTCTCGGCAATGCAACAAAGAAGAAGCGACGCCAGAGTCTATTCGGAACATACAAAGGTTACCAATCAAGGAGAGAGTGCCATCTGTCATATCAGAGAAGCCTTCAGAGCGACATAAGCAATAAAGCATGAATATTCTGTCGAAACTGCGTAACGAGCCAGCTTCAACAACCTACAAGCCTATTTTGAAAGGTTGAAGGAGTGTTCTCCTACTTGGGACATTGAAACCTTTATCGAGGGCGCAAATTCTTTCGCTAAACTATGTGGAACTGAAAGAGACAAATACTACGATAACACATTGAAGGGGCTACGTTCGGCAAACTCATTTACAGAACCGTGGAACCAGACGTATCCTCAACAACAGTATCACAGCTATGGAAGTTACAAGATGAGCATCCAGCATGGAGAACCTAGTCTACTACGTACCATAGTACTGCAACAAAAAGTGACAATGCTGTTCCTACCACGCAGGTCGAAAAAGTGAGAAATGTATTAACAGGAATAGGGTTACGGCCGAACACCAGGATGTTAGGAGTCAAAACCTGCTTGTGCGAAATTTCCTAGGCTGAGTTCCACAGTCTGCCATGATCTATTTCTCCCCCGCTGTGGCACCCTGGAAAATCCACTTGGAGATGCGCCCCTGACTGGGCTGGGATTCCCGTTTATGTGCATGCCACTCTTCTCATGCCGGACATTCAGTAGGCAAGAAGACAAGGTACCTTTTTCCTATGCTTTCCCGGAGCACGAACTTTCAAGGTGATAGGATGGCTGTGCTTTTCCGACACAGGCACGGAAGATATAATCTCACCTCATGACGGCTCAACATTGGGTAACCGGAAGGTGCTGCATTTTGAATGACCCAAAAATCGACCAGCCCTCGAAAACGAGGTTACAATGTGCTTTCACGAGGACAATCACTTGTCCAAGCTACCATGCCCCTTGTGAGATATCGTTCAAGATGGAATGTACGAACCATCATCTAGGCGGATTTGACCTTAGCTGAATTTAGATATCTGTAGGTTTAACGAAAGACCGTGCCATTGTTGTGGCTAAGCTTACTACATTCAGCATAAATCCTTCAAAATTAAGGCTCCTTTGAATGGTCCGTAGGTATATCCCGTATGTAACAATTATCCACGGACTGGACAAAATTCCCGGAAAAAGTGTGAAATATTCTGCCCCGTGGGCGCATCCGAAACAAAAGCCGCCCACCTCCTATCTGCCAACAAAGTTCAATAGCTACCGATACATCGTAACAGGAACGGGCTCGTATCCGGTATTAGCAACATAGACGCTTATGGGTGAGATGTTGTCATTGACAATACTGGCATGGACATAAACGTGTTCATGATCCAAGATCGAATAGACTTTGAATAACTTCCCCACGAGCAGACCTAGTAAGACCACAATCACAATGTTTGTAAGTGGCATCAACATCACAGTAAGCATTGTATAAGTCGATGCTTTGGACGACTGTGGTCTGACGGGGCTCGGCGTCGCGGTAGCTGGCGGTCGACCACTAACAGCCTTATCTGTCGTTGCTGGAGTAGCCATGCCTGCTGATGAATGTGTCAGTTAGTCATCGGAGTGGTTTCTTATATATGGACGACGTACACTGCGTTCTAGTCTTCACAGAAGATTAGATATAGAAGAGACTTCACTGCCTCACTGGTAGTGGAACGATGATGTCGAAAATCTTGGGTTGAGCGTGGACTTCCAATGTTTCGGCTTTATACCTTCCGATATGAGGCTTTTAGATAGTGTTCAGTCAAGTCATGCCAACCGGTATGATGTCCTCGTATTCCTCGCGATACGATTGGGCCATTTAGTCATTTCCCGCCTCGAATACGAAGATCAATATCCATCTTGGAACCTGAGCGGCTTGGCGAGCCACTGGAGGTAGGCTGATGTCAGATTTTGTTATTGAGCCAGGTGTCTGACCTTCAGAAAGCCGCCTCTATCCTTCCATTCGCATTCTTACCGGTGATCTCGCTGGATTAATATTTTCTTTTTTTCTTTTCTTTCTTTTTTGGAAAATTGAGAGACTCTCACGGAAGCTTTGGAACATACCAACGCTGCAGCATCTCACGATCAAGCCACGATCAAGTAAACCGGGCACGCCTACCGGTGGGCACAGTTTCTTGTCCTTTCCGTTTCGCCGAGGCAGTTCTGCGATTCGCTCGACACGTTACGAATATGATGAGCGGTCGATGGGGCTCGCTTGCGGCTGCACCGCGTTACGAGCCTTTGGAGGCGCCTCGTCTTAGAAGTGCTATCGACCCTTTCAAAGGGCTTTGCCCAGGACAACCAGCGAATTATCATATTAGGCGCACTAAAAAATACACCAAATTGTCAGAAATAATCACATCACAGCTGTCGTATACAATACCAGTACGAGAGATAAGCAGTTGCTAGATGTTCTTTACAACCTGACCAAACGACAAAGCCGCCAAGCACGTATGACAACGCAGAAGCTTCCGGTATCGCAGTTCTTGTTGGTGCAGCTCTTTGTCTACAGAATTTGATACTGGGCTACGGAGGTTGCCCTAGCATTTGCTTGCAAGCGATAAGGCAATGAAGGCTTAAGCTATAATGGAAGCAGGCAGATCTCCCAAAATCGGCTAACTGGTAAATAATATCATCGACCCTCTGTTGAGCACGAGCCGTTTTACAGTAGACTTTACGTTTCTTTAAACACAAACCCCCATCTCCTGACAATGGTCATCATGAAAGTATTTTCCTTAAACCAGCATCTGATTCTATAACACTGGTCCTCACAGTGGCTTTGAAAGACATTGGTATCTGTCCACTAAACTTCTCAGCCACTGAGCTCTTTCATTACTTGACATTTGAACAAATGGACAGTCAGTAGCGGTCGTCAGTTTATCTGTTGCAGTCGGAATTTGGAGGAACTCATGTCCACGACAGCGCTCGGTGCCCGTCCTGTTTTTATACCCAGCAATGCACTGGGCACAAAGATCTGTAGTTGGACAAAGTTTACAAACAAACCGCTGGCCTCGGATCAAGGTCGAGCTCTTGTTACAGAGACTGCAGCATGCTTCATGAGTCACGACGTCTCCATCTATGGTTGTACATTGTTCGAATACTTTCAATGCAGATGGTACATCATCGTGAAAGAGGAGGCACCGCCCTAGTTCATCGAGGTAGGACATCGTGGCTGACTGTATGTTCATTTCGCATATGAATTGTACAGTCTGGCAGAGGACCTTCTGTTGCTCCTCTACAGTCGTTGGACGCAAATCGTCATGGCAATGATCTCGCAGAAGATAGTCAGCACTAAAAAGGAGTGCCCAGTCTGCAACACTTCGTCCGTAGCAATCGACCAGGGAAACGTCAGCATGGGAATCGACGAGACGTCGGATCACTTGTTCATGACCTCCGTGAACAGCAAGGCAGAGTGGAGTTCGTTTAAGAACGTCCTGCTTGTTGAGTATCTCGATCGTTCGTTGTATATGCCCAGCTAGGGTTGCCGTAGTGATAGCTACATTCAGGATAAGATCGACAATTTTAAGATAGCCGTAGCAACATGCTGCATGTAACGGTGTCTGCCCATCGTTTTCAGCAACTGTAGGATCTGCACCCTTCTCAAGGAGGAATTTCACCACTGCCAGATGGCCATTATTCGATGCTGAGTGGAGTGGTGTGCGCCCATCATTTGTCGCTGTGTGGATGTCCGCATTCGCTCCATGTTCATACAGGAACTTCACCACTTCCAGATGGCCATTATCCGATGCTGAGTGGAGTGGTGTGCAGCCATCATTTGTCGCTGTGTGGATGACCGTATCCGCTCCACGTTCATACAGGAACTTCACCACTTCGAGATGACCCTTAGATGATGCTGCGTTAATTGGCGTCCAGCCATCATTTGCCGCTGTGTGGATATCCGCATCCGCTCCACGTTCATACAGGAACTTCACCACTTCCAGATGGCCACTATCTGATGCTGCATTTATTGGCGTCCAGCCATCTTTTGTCGCTGTGTGGATGTCCGCATCCGCTCCACATTCATACAGGAACTTCACCACTTCCAGGTGGCCATATCTTGATGCTGAATACAGCGGCGTACAGCCGTCATTGTCCGCAGTGTGGATATCCGCATCTGCCTCGCGCTCATACCGGAACTTCACCACCTCAAAATTAGCATTCACCGATGCACGGTGTGAAGGTGTGGAACCATTTCGATTCTTGATAGTTAACTCGCCGTCGAGCCGCAACAAAAATCTGACCATTCCAAGGTGGCCGCAGCGTGCGGCCACATATAGAGGCGATTCTCCTGCGTTATTCCTTGCGTTCCTCATATCCCTCTGGTTATTTGCAATCACAGCATCCAAACCCGTATTGGACCTCTTTTCTTGCCCTCTTACGACTCTTTGAACGCAACGAGTTGTCTTTGGCGCGCTTCCCATAGTAGTATCTTTCACGAACCTTCCTGAGTTTTGCTTCGTACCGTACTCTTTTTTTGTTCTCTGCTGGTTCCTTCTCAAAGTGTTCGGCATCAAATCCATATTCTGTTTCCTATTGTCCTTGAGAATATTCTTCGATGGTCTTGTGCTTATGGAATTCATGTAGCCGTATAATCTGTCCTTCGTTTCAAGCCCCGCAGGAGCCTCCCGTTGACTTTGAATGCAAATTGTCTTTGCCAATCTCTGCAACCCGTGCTCTGCTGCAATATGCATTAACGTAGTTCCTTCTTTTGGACACTGTGGCGAATGTTTCTCCAAAACCTTGCGTATGCGTACGTACGTATCAATCGTCCTTTGTAATGGCCATTTGACATTCACTCCGAACCCTTCTTTCTCTGCTTCAAGAGCATGATCAAGCCAGTACATTGCTGCGTACTCTAGGAAATTGAACTGCGTCGGTATGCTCAGCCGCTTCACCAAAAAGGCGATACGGATCTCTTCTGTGGATAAGTAGTCAAGACACGCATTGGCTAATTGGAAATGGCCAATCCCAGCTAGGCTGCCGGAATCGATCAACCTGCGATTGAGATACTGTAGACCTTTCGTGCGCATGAATTCATTGATAGATTCATGGAAGAATCCAACAAGCGCTTTTCCCTCCCCTGAGTTTGAACTTGTAATGTCTGCAAGACCCCTACTCAAGTATATCATCCTTTTCTGCATTTTGCGCTCATTCAGGATGTAATTGGGGTTGTCCTCATTTTCATACTCCCCCAACGAGCTTTTAGTGCCACTAAGGTGGACTGTCATTGCGGTCTTAAGCTCGCTGAGCGATAATGGCCAACGTGCGAAACAGATCCACTGGAACAACTTGCTGGCTTCAAGAAGCTCGTTGTCCTCAATCTTCCCGAGAAGCTCTTCATAGAGTCCGTTCAGCTCGCGTGGGCATTTCAAGATCTCCGACTGGATGGTCTTTAAATTCAAGCCTTTACCACTCATGTCGTGCACTTGTTGGATAACCAAGACAAGCCAAAGGAATATCCCATGAGCATTTTCCTGAAGAACTTGCTTTAACTCTTTCACAGCTGACTCCGTTTCATCGGGGAGACGCAACTCTTGTTCGATAAAATTTTGTATGTCCTGTTGAGTTTTCTCTTCGAGGCGGATCTGGTAATCTGCGCCAATTTGACCATCTGGATAGAGACGGCAAGTAAAACAGACGCTTGGCCTGTTTAGTCTTATCTGTGCTCTGCCTTTGAGACTGTGAAAGAAGCTGATGAGACGACCCCGGTCTTGATCTCTACACTCATCAATAGCGTCGACAAAGATGATGGTCTTGCGTCGGGCGGAACATTCAAGCACAAGCCTTTCAAAGTTGTCCTGTAACTCATTTAGATGCCATTTTAAATGGTTGTTTTTCCTCTTTCCTTCAGCAGTCCAGTGCTTGCGGCAAATTTCGTGGAAGGTCAATCTCGCGCTCCGATCCTGCTCAACTAATTGAAGAAGAAGAGAGCGGAAAAGACCCTCTATGCCATTTTGAAGCCCTGTGCCACTGGCATAGAAGAAAAAGGCCATCACAAGAGAACCTGCAGCGCCAGCGACTTCTTGCTGTTTTCTTAAGGCAAACTTCAATAATGTGGATTTTCCGCAACCGGGTTGGCCTCTGATCAGAAGCAAGCCGTGTTCGTCGACCCAACGCAAGTACGCCGATAACTTGAGTAACCATTCGCATGTGCCGTCGGTGTGCCTGCCTATCACTCTTTCTCTGTCTCTCGATTCATCGAATACAAGCGAGTGGAGACAATCTTCCTTGTTAAAACGCATATAACAGGATGAAGGATCAGGCAACTAACCATCCCAGGTCAAATCCTCACTCGGGGTAGATTCAGCACCTTCCTCAAACTCATCACGGCTCCGTTCTACGAGTTTTAGCCTTGAATTGCCCTGCAGAGAAGTTGAATTTCCTCTCTCTGTCGGATCCAGTGCACTGATGGAAACAGAACCATAAAAATGATTGCCATTCAACTGGTGAAGCTGACTGCTGAATCCACCAGCGAAATCTTGCCGGCTCGCCATAGTCTGTGGTAAATAAGGCCAGGTGGGACAGAGGACTGGACTGCCGAGTAAGCGTGGCCTTGCATTTTAATCGAATTGAGGGTAAACGCAATAAATGAAGGTGGTGTACTCAGCCGCATGCGGGGCAGGGGGACAGCCCCTGTACTAACCATCGCCGAATTGCAAGCGCTTGCGGGGGTCCGCCTACCACAATCCCTGGTTTACAATCGCGCAGGGCGTTATCAGGTACGGAATATGAACAATCATTGGTGGCTTGCGGGAATGACCAAGTACTTTGGTTAAATCAAAGCGATACGTCCTCGCCTAATAGGGCCACGTAGCCGTAAGCTGCGGAATCCACCTACGAAGTCCTTGATCGTGTCGGATAACGTGAGCAGGTCAAGATCGGACAGGCGCAAGGCAGCATTTTGCTGGCCCACATTGGGCAGTATTGCGCCTCAGCCTAGTCTTTAAACAGAACCTTAAACAATTGATTTCCGGGACCACAAACATAAACAGAACCGGAAGTAGATGATCTCTTTTGGATTTAATCATCCTGTTTAACTTTTCGTGTCATCGCACCGACCGTTAGAACCTTGTCATTCCCGTTGCCCGATCACAACTTTTCACCGTAGCTAACTATGCCTACTCCTCACGCATACAGTCGACCTCGAGACCGCAATGCCTTTGAAGTTGCCATCATCTGCGCCTTGACTGTAGAGGCAGACGCCGTGATCACGCTATTTGATGATTTCTGGGAACGTGACGAGCAATACGAGAAGGTTAACGGAGATGCAAATAGTTATACCATCGGTCGCCTGGGGCAGCATCATGTGGTATTAGTCCATATGTATCGTATGGGGAAAGTGCCAGCGGCCAATGTCGCCGCAAACTTGCGGTCCAGTTTCCCACGGATCCGTCTTGGCGTGTTGGTCGGCATCTGCGGTGGTGTTCCTTTCATCGACGGCGGGAAGGCAGAGATTATCTTGGGAGATATTGTCATCAGCACACAGATTGTCCCAACAGATTTTGGGCGACAGTATTCAGACAGTTTCGTCCGCAAGGATACATCAGAAGACAATCTCGGAAAACCTAGTCCGGAGATTGGGGGCTTTTTGATGAGCCTACAGAACAGAGCTGCACAAATCAAGCTCGAAGACCACATTCGATCTAACCTTGTCACCATCTTCGATCTAACCTTGTCACCATCTTCGATGCGGAAGGCTCGAAGCTCTCGAAGTATCCTGGAGCCCATGAAGACAAGCTCTTTGAATCAACTTACCGTCATAAGCATCAACATCCAAAGGCCTGTACAATCTGTGCCAGGTGTGTGAGGTCTGAGGATAGTGTCTGCGTGAATGCCTTGAACCTACCATGTGCCGAGCTCCAATGTGATGCAAGCCAGTTGGTTTCCCGTGCTCGGATCCAGAAAGCGATCGACGACGGCGGCAGCTCTTCTTTGTGCAATCCGATGATACACTTTGGTAAGGTGGCATCCGGAGATCAGGTCATGAAATCTGCCCAACATCGAGACCGTATCGCTGAACAGGAAAATGTTATCGCTTTTGAGATGGAAGGAGCGGGACTGTGGGAGACAATCCCGACCATTGTTGTGAAAGGAGTGTGTGACTATGCGGACAGTCATAAAAACAAAGGGTGGCAGCTTTATGCAGCAGCGACAGCAGCGGCTTGCACGAAAGGATTGCTGCAGGCATGGAGGCCGACGACGCCACCAGCTGGGAGGGGGCGGCATGATGACGCAGCACTCCTACCGCCAGTGCATCAAGTCTTCAATGGAAACAATCAAAGATGCGAAAACTGAAAGCCAGTTTCGAACTTCACCGTCCCCCATCCGTATTCCAGAACGTTGATGTCTCTTCCTCCTCCCCCAACCGCTCAAAATGCCAATGGAGGTATTACAATTGCGCACGTTTCCAGAGCTAGGGCAATATTCGCAGAGTGGAACACAAAGCCAAGCACAGCAGTTGCTCCTTAAGCAAGTCGGAGGAATTTGCCAGCTGACGTATGCTGTGGAGTCGCGACCTTTATCAGTTCTGGTCCGCAGCCCCGAGGATTTGTTCCATCAAAGAGAGATACCGAGCAGGGGTCGGCTCAGTCATCGTATTCCACATCTGCTAATTATAAGCGCAGCTGGGATTCCAAGGCGTACGAGTACAAGAT